>JAUMJK010001852.1:0-181482 GCA_033558105.1 Coccyzus lansbergi
GCTCCACAGCTGGAGGGCGGTGCCGAGCGCTGCCGGACACGCGGGGCTGCCGCGAGGGGAGGGGAGGGGGGGGGCCGGTCCGCGACCCACGCCGCCCGCCCGCGGCCGGAGCCCTGGTCAACGGCCGCAGCGAGCTCCCCCGGCGCCAACCGCCACAATCGCCCAGCTGCCCCGCGACGCGGCGAGGGCCGATGGCGGCGGGGCCGGGCCCGGGGCCGCCCCGGGCACAGCCGGTGCCGCCGCGCACACGTGGGGCTCGGCCGGCGCCCTCCCCCGCCGCCCTCCCCCGCCGCTCGGCCCCGCGAGCGCTGACAGGGCCGGGGCCCCCGCGGCGCGGGGCCCGTTACCTCGGCCTGCTTGCGAACCGCGTTGTCCGGGCTGAGCAGGTTGCCCAGCAGAAGGTAGAACTGCTCCTGCTCTACCGCCGCCGCCGCCATTGCTGCGAAAGGGAAAAGACAGGGCGGGCGGGAGGGAGGAGAGGAGGCGGGAGCGGAGCAGCGCCGGCCTCGCCGCCCAGCGTTCGGGGGGAAGGGGCGGGGCCAACCGCCAGAGCCGCGCTCTCGGGCGCTCCCATTGGCTGAGGCGCTCGCGGCCTCGCTACCCGTCGTCCCGCCGCTCTTGGAGACGTTACGGCGTCTCGCGGAAAGGGGGAGAACGAGGACAGATTGAACAAGCGTCCCCGAATGGGCGGGGGAGGGAGGGGGTTGAGGGCGGTTCGTCTCCTCTCGTGTCATTGGTTCGCCCGCGGGCCGGAGGCGGGGCCACGCCGCGAGAGGCGGCTCTGATTGGCCGGTGGCTGCGGCGGCCTCTGCGCGATTGGACAGAGGCGCGGGCGGGGAGGGCGGGGCCGTGCCGGACCCCGGAGCTGGGGCAGGGCCGGCTGGGGGGGGAGGGACGGAAAGCGCGGGAGATTGTGAGGCGTCTCCCCACTCCTGCTCCTCCCGCCGGGGCTCGGAGCGTCCGTGGTGTGTGCACACAGGGACCTGCACCAATGCACGCACAGACGTGCATCTGTGCACGCATACACATGCACACACACGCACATGCTCATAGACATCCGTGCACATATATACAAATACACATATACACACATAGAATCACCAGGTTAGAAAAAACCTCTTGGATCGTAGAGTCAAATCATTCCTACGTGCCACTAAACCATATCCCTCAGCACCTCATCAACCCATCTTTTAAACACCTCCAGGGATGGTGACTCAACCACCTCCCTGGGCAGCCTCTGCCAGTGCCCGATGACCCTTTCTGTGAAATATTTTTTCCTGATATCCAGTCTGAACCTACCCTGGCAGAGCTTGAGGCCATTCCTTCTTGTCCTGTCCCCTGTCACTTGGGAGAAGAGGCCAGCCCCCTCCTCTCCACAACCTCCTTTCAGGTACTTGTAGAGAGCAATGAGGTCTCCCCTCAGCCTCCTCTTCTCCAGGCTAGACAACCCCAGCTCTCTCAGCCGTTCCTCATAGGCCCTGTTCTCCAGCCCTTCACCAGCTTCATCACTCTTCTCTGGACTCGCTCCAGAGCCTTAACATCCTTCTTGTGGTGAGAGGCCCAGAACTGAACACAGGATTAAAGGTGTGGTCTTCCCAATGCCGAGTACAGGTCATCATAGAATAGTATGAGTTGAAAGGAACCTTAAAGATCTTCTAGCTCCAATCCTCTTGCCATGGGCAGGGCACCTGCCACTAGATCAGGCTGCCCAGAGCCCCATCCAACCTGTCTTTGAACACCTCTAGGCAGCCAAAATTTCCCTGGACAACCTGTGCCAGTGCCTCACCACTCTTGTGGTGAAGAAATTCTTTTAGTCTAAATCCGCCCCTCTCCAGTTTATACAAATTGCCCCTAGTCCTACCACTGCAAGCCTTTGTGAACAGTCCCTCCTCAGCTTTCTTGTAGCCCCTTTCTGGTACTGGAAAGTCAGTATGAGGTCTCCTCGGAGCTTTCTCTTCTCCAGGCTGAACAACCCCATCTTTCTCAGCCTGTCTTCACATATGTGCACACATACATGCACATACACACATATACACATGTACATATGCACACATCTACATACATGCAACATACATATACATACACATGCACATATATGTGCACATATACACACATACACGTAGATACACACTCATACATGCACACACACATATATACACGTACACTTACATATACAAACACACACATACATATGCATTTACATATACATACACACATATATACACTCACATATACTTATACACATGCATATGCACATGCATGCACACATACACACACAAGGAGATGTTCAAGGCCATGTTGGATGGGGTCTTGGGCAGCCTGATCTAGTGCGAGGTGTCCCTGTCCATGGCAGAGGGTTTGGAACTGGATGATCTTTAAGGTCCCTTCCAACCCAAACAGTGCTATGACTCTATATGCACACATATGCACATGTGCAAATGCACACACCTCTATATGCACACACATACATGCACACACACATGCACACATACACATATGTGTCCATGCACATGTATATTTCTTATGCATATACACACATGCATGTACATGAACGCACACAGATGCGCACTCATACACATACATGCACATACACACAAATATACATACACATAGGTGCATACACATGCACATAGACACATTGATAGCAGGGTCACACATTGGGGCAGAAGCTGTTCAGCACACCGAGTGGGGTGTTTGCATGTTGGGGTTTTTCAGCCTGGAGAAGGCTCCACGGAGACCTTCCAGATGCCATCCAGTATTGAGAGGAGACCCGTAGGAAAGCTGGGGAGGGCCTCTTCATCAGGGTGTGCAGTGACAGGATGAGGGATAATGATCTTATTCTGAAAAAGGGGAAATTTAGATATTAGGAAAATATATTTTACTGTGAGGCATAGGAACAAGTTGCCCAAAGTAGCCATAGATGCCTCATCCCTGGAGGTGTTCAAGGCCTGGTTGGATGAAACTTTGAGCAACCTGATCCAGTGGAAGTTGCGCCTGCGCAAGGCAGGGCAGTTGGAACTGGATGATCTTTAATGTTCCTTCCAACTCAAACTGTTCTATGTTAAGGGTTTTCAATGATATACTGGCATGACAGGTGTGCATATGGGGCTGAAGCTTAAAGGTGTGGGACCCAAGGCATTACCCTGTTTTGTATAAGTTGGTGTCCTCCTCTAACCCTACTCCAAAAGAGTCCAGAATCCCTCACATACTCCTACATGTATTTTCCTGTTCAGATGACTTGGTCAAAGCTATGTTAGATCTCAAACAAGGGTCCATAGTATGCTACATTCATGAATCCCAACTGTATGATTAGATGAAAATTACTTAGTATTCCCTGTGTTCGTGTGGAATATGAGGTTCACAATAGCTATGCTGAGGGGCTTTGAACACTTGCTCCACTTGCTAGAGGAGGTCTTTTTGCCTCGGGGTTCTCTAACAAGCCCTCTAGGGTTCAGCCATCAGGCAGTGGCTGGCTGGATACAGTCCCATCTGGGTAGGCACTGCAGCCAAACTGCGCCCATGGGATGCAAGTGCTTTAAAGGCAACAGGGAGCAGCCCATGAGCTGGTGGAAAAAAGGTAGAAACATCTTCCTGACTGAATTAAGATAGAATTGCAAGCAGAGCTAGAGAATGATTTTAAGCTAACTCAAAGCTCAGAAGGACCAAAAGTGAAGATGAATTATGAAAGCAGGTATACTTTCTAATGTGAAGTATTCGTCTGTAAGTGTCCTCAGTCCCAAATTATGTGGGTTAGGTGTTTACAGCTTGTCATAGATTCTGGCAGAGCCTTTGGATGTAATCTTGAAACAAGCAGGATTTTTCTGCCCTTTTGTTTCTTGTGGATTTTATAACTTCAGTAACATACCTTTCTGCTTTCCATGTGTAAATGAAAAAATGCATTTGCCTTCATTTTAACTTGTCTTAATGGGTATTTAAGCATAAATCTCTGTGAGTTTGTTAGCTAAAGAATGTGGTGTCTGACAGGGTTTGGGGAGAGGATGTAAATTGCACAACATGTAGGATTATTTTCTTGTCCGTGCTGTTTTTTCTGTCTGTTGATGCAGGGAGTGGGTTGTTACATAAAGACTGCCTAGTTGTCTTTTAGAAAGAGCTGGGCAAACAAAGTCAGTAATTTACTTAAGACTTAAAAGACAGTTGCCAAATCATCTTTGGAGTACTAGTGTTGAAAATCAGAGTCAGTTAGAGATCTCTTGGAAGAGGAAGGCAGGAACAACCTGATGCTATTTGTTAGAACGAGCCTTGCAAGAGACTCTTGTGTATTTTCATTACAATGTGTATAATGATCATTAAACACAGTTAATATGGTCTAGGAATTAATTTTGCCCTGGTATTCAAAGAGTAGAAGGAAGGATCTGCACTAGGTTGAGAAGAACCCAGCAGATCAATGCTGTTCTGCTTCAAATCCTAAGCAGATTGAAAACTCAGCTTAGGTAAAAAATACTTAACATCAGAAAGAGACACAAGGAGTTAAAAATGTCACTAATGCAATGCGATCAGAGAGTCTGGCATGTCAAGTGCTTGTTCTCACCTGCAACAAGTTTGAAACCAAAGCATGAGAAGCAGCCAGAAACTATGCTGAAGAAGCAGATATCAGCTCCAAAGATGATTTGAACAAGTACCTGAGCAGAACTCGAATAGATACAGCCACAAAGAACTCAGCAGCAATGTTCATACTGCTGGATATTGCCCAACTTCTGCAGTCTGTCTCAATTTTTAAAAAAAGACAGCACGAAGTAAAAAGTACAGAAAACTATTCCATATGTCTTGAAAGAAAGAAAGGTGTTCATTAAGTAGCAGAAATCAAAAGGACCACCTTGACCTCTTCTAGTAGTCTAGACCCAAAGAGTGTGTTGAACTCTACTTTATCCAGAGAAACTTTATTGATATTTTAAGACTCTAACCAGTTAGGAAATTTGAAATTCAGGTCTTCAAAACCCAGAAACTCTTCTGAAGTACCTATTTAACTTCACATCTCTGCTAATGAACGAATTATAAAGGAAGAGAGAGCTGGGAGACGATGTTTTTTATATCAGAGGCGTGCCGTAAGGTTCCTGGCACTGTAATAGGAGATGTGGGCTAACAGAATATGTGAGGAAAAGTATCTCAGACTTGTAAAGTACTTTCTGATGCTACCTTACAAGTGAGGGGTTTGACATAGATGTATTACAAACATCAGAAGCAAGGAATGAGGTGAAGGGAGAGAAGAAAAATAAAATAGAGAAAAGAAGATAAAACAAAATAAGTCCAAACCTAGTCACTAAGCATAGTAACAGGCTGTGTTCAGAGTCCTTAAGATGTCAGCTCTACCACAACGAGATCTACCATATGTTTAAGGCACCTATTGATGGTCCATATGGATTCCATATTCTCTACATATTGTGAAACCACATCCATGATGAACTGAGGGGCCAGAGAAGAGTTAAAAAAGTGCAGGAAGGCATATTTCCAGCAAAAGTCAACAAAACAGAGTAAACTGATGTCAGCAGCAGGCTATACTCTAGCAAGAGCTGTCTGAAGCTATCTTGGCAGAGCAAGCGATTTGCTGCAAAAATTGTCCCGGTCAAAATGTGGAGTAAGGGAAAGGATTACAAGTTTTTCAGTAATGAGCATTGTTAGTAGACTACAGTTATCGTAAATACTTCATTTGTCTCTTTCTTGTATTCAGAGCTTGAGAAGTGGTCAGTTCCCATGCCCAATAAAGCGTAACGACAGAGGTGCTGCTCTTTCAACTTTACTCCAGGAAGCCCTAACCTGAGGCTTCCTACTGTATTTTTATATTGGGGAGATGCAGCTGGGCTTGATGGAGGTGATAGACCTGTGCCTAGCCAGGAGCTGAGAGGAGTACCAGGGTGTCAAGAGTGCTGGGAGTTTGGAGAATTGCCATCACTCACTAATGACATCCCAGATTATTGGGTGAGAACTTTGTGAAGCCACTGAAATGGTTAATGAGCTTAATGGCGAGACAGGGAAGCTTCACAAGCAGGTTATACTGCAGACCTTAGATAACAAGATTTGAAAAAAACTACCAAAACTATGAAGAAGCTTTGAACATTATGTAGAGTGAGGAAGAGGCACTTCAGACTCTCCTCCCCACCCGGTTTACTCACTAGAAGTCAAATACCCCTCAGAGGACACCAGACTGAGGGAATTTTGCTCCTCCCAGAAAGCAGAACTCATAAGGACTTCTGTGTATGTCTGGGAGTACTTTCTGACAGACCAGCTATAACTGATAAAAGAGTTCATGCTCACCTTACCAGAGAACACCAGACAGTGTAGAATGGGTATGATGGACCGGGATAACCTGTGGAGATAAATGACTGCTTGAGCAGGGCTCTTCCCACTGGTTATTTTACTTGAGAGTGATGAAGTGGAAGAAGTAGGAGAAAAGGTTTTTGTGAGGATGATAGATAATGCTATACTGAGGCCATGTCTGCTGCATCATAAGACAAGATGGATAATTTACTGAGCAGCCTGAGCAGTATAAACTGCTACGACCTGCTGAACTCCATGAAGCTGCACTTGCAAATCCACTGAAAAGATAGTGGTTTATATTCATCATCAACGTAGACCTTTCGGTTCCAGAGAAGACCATTTGATTTTTTTAATTTAGGAGGCAACTTGCCTAAACTTAATAACCAGATACTTATAGGACTATGTGATTTGATGTGTTAGCAATATAGAGGTTGGGAAGAATACAAAAAATCATGGGGGTTATATTGAAAAAAATGGACAAAATATGAAAATATAAATCCGTTTTAGCTAATAACAGCAAGAGGTGGTAAGGAGAAATGTAATTACTCTCTAAGAGACTAAGATAAAAACACAGGGGATTCACCAAAACAAAACTAAAAAATGGTCATTCATAAAATTCCTTCTGGAATTTAATTCGTTATTATAAACTCCATTATTACTGAAGACTTCTAGATCATTTCAGTGGTATGGTTGCTTTTATTAGGACAGCTTGTCAAAAGCTTTGGTCTGACAAATTGTTCTGAACAGAGACTCATCACAGAGGCTTTGAGCAGTGTAAAGAAACTTTCTGACCCTCTCTGTGTTAGCCTAGACTAAAGTATGATACTTGAATGACCTGCTAGTGCTTTGGTTGCAGATCTATCAATGATGCTTTTCTTTACATGGAAAAGGAGCATTGCTTTTAAAAGCAAGATATGAACATGAATAGAATTATTCCAAAACTAGTACATTGCCTTTATGTGGGCTATCATAGGAAATGCCATTCCCTTGATCACAAATTCAGGGTCCCCAGGGAAGGAGTAGCAGTGAATTTTTTGTCAATGGCTCATAGTATCCACAGTAAATGTCCTTTGTCCCTACAGGACAAAACTTGACAACTTTTAAATGAATTCAGTATGAAAGAATGTAGTTTTGAATGAGTGAATGTTGGCAGGTATGATGACATATTTAATTCTTTGGCAAGGATCTGCACTCAAAGCATCTTGCCAGGCTGCATGGGAATGAAGAAATTCACAACCCTTTTCACACATTTCTATTAATTACTTGCTGTGCTTTTTATTTTATGCCATTTTTTGTAAGTACACATAATGAAAGTAGAGCAATATATTTTCTGAGGCAGCAAACAAGATACTGTGAAATACTTGTTGAGCTCCTGCCAAAAATTTTGCTTTTCCTACTTAAAAAGTTGAAAGTTGCCTTCCGTATCAGGATGGAGCTTATCAGTCTCCTTGCTGCCGGCTGTACTTTGGATCTGACATTTCATGAGGTTTTACTGAGAAATAATGTAAAATCATACAAATCATTGTGGAAATGCACTACCACTATATCTAGGTTGGCTTGCCAGAAGTCAAGATTCTGCCAGGCTTCCTGTTCCTCTGTACTGGTTTTGGATTGGGTGAAGTTAATTTTCTGTGTAGTAGCTGACATGGGCCTGTGTTTTAGATTTGTGCTGGAAACAGTGTTGGTAATATGAGGATGTTTTTGTCACTGCCTAGTGGTGCTTATGGCATCAAGACCTTTTCTGCCTCTCACCCCACCCCACCAGTGAGCAGGTTGGAAGTGCACAAAAAGCCGGGAGGGGACCCAGCTACGGCACCTGACCCCAACTGACCAAAGGGATATTCCATACCATGTGGCACCATGCTCAGCAAATAACACTGGGGGAAGAAGAAGAAGGAAAGAGGGGAACATTCAGAGTGACGGTGTTTGTCTTCTCAAGCAACTATTACATGTAAAGGGGTCTTGATTTCCTGGACACCTGCCTACCAATGGGAGGCAGTGAATGAACTTGGTTTTTTTTCTGCTGACTTGCCCCGCTTTTGCTTATTAAACTGACTTTATCTCAACCGGTGAGTTTTTGTCACTTTTACTCTTCTGGTTTTCTTCCCCATCCCACCAGGGGGAAAGGTGAGTGAGCAGTTGTGTAGAACTTAGTTGCTGGCTGAGGTTAAACCATAGCATTCCCCCAGAATTGATGCATCCTTACTGTTGCACAACTTTATTTCTCCTTCCAGCTTCCCTATGCGTGGGAGAAAAGAGACTGCTAAACAGTCAAAATTCAACCCATTTTGCCATTTAGATAGAAAAACAGACCTTTCAGTAAGAATCAAATTGCAATTGTTGGTGCGTTAGACCAATAATTGGTTTGGCATATTTGTTGGCTTAAGACTGGAAATTTTTTTGGAAGGAAAGTTATTCTGTAAGCGCGTGATTATAACATAGTGTGTTTCCAAATGATGAAGATTTCTGTGTCCCGAACATGTGTTGAATGTAAAATTTTATTTATTCTGTGGTTCACATCATAAAATCACTAGTGAATATTTTGCATATTATTTACTGTGTTGGTCACACCTTTATAATGTAGTTTTATTACTGTTAACCTGTTTCAACACAGCTCTGAAGGAACTTTTTCAGATCTTCAGATGAAAGAAAATGTTAATTGCAAGTTTAAAAGGGGCAATATTAATCAGATTAAGAAGAATGTGAAAATATGATTAAATGTAAAGAAATTAATAAACAATCCTATGGGGAGAAAAGGACCTAAAATTTGATCAGTTAGTCAAAATCCATGGTAAGCAAATGGAAGGACATATGGACACAAGTCAGTCAGATGATTATGTATGACTTTGTCAAGTGAAGGAGTGGTGAAACCTACTTTTAGGTTGCTCTGACAGAAGCGTGGCTTCCTGGGTTGAAGAGATGATCGTTGTTGTGAAAGCATCAACTCGTATGATGAGAGGAAAGTAGCAAATGCAAGTGCAGATTACAAGTTGTCTATGTGGCATTTCCATTCCTTTTGATGAAAATTGAATGTGCTTATCACAGTAAACACTCTAATCTAGAATTATGAGGCTGAGAGGATGCATTTAAAAGGAAAAGATAGAAGAGATCATCAGGAATTACCATGATAGACATTACAAACACAAATTACGCTGTTGAGCATTATATGAAATATTACTTATCTCTACACATGACCTAACTTAAAGCAAAAAAAAAAATCCTTCGGCAGTATTTTTTAAAAATGTCCCCTGAACTTTTGGTCATATGAGGTCATGCATGTAACTGTACTGTAATATTGCTAAAAGATCTGCAATGTATTTGTATAGGAAAACTTAATTTTAGTGTTTTCCAAATCCTGAGTGCTTGACTTTGTAAACTTAAATGTTTTTTAGAGTATTATTTTAAAAAGTAGATCTGTCATATGAATATAAGACAAAACATCATAAGTGTATTTTTCACAGAAAGGGTCATTGGCCACTGGAACAGGCTGCCCAGGGAGGTGGTTGATTCACCTTCCCTGGAGGTGTTTAAGGCACGGGTGGATGAGGTGCTGAGGGGCATGGTTTAGTGTTTGATAGGAATGGTTGGACTTGATGATCCAGTGAGTCTCTTCTAACCTGGTTATTCTATGATTCTCTCTGGCCTGGCTTTCCAGTGAGTATTGGAATTTGTCTCTCTTTACTCTCAGGACTACAGATTGGGAATCAAGCCATTAACCTGGGCAAAGCCAGCTCAGATGCATTCTTGCAGAGTGAAAATCCAGCTCAATGGTGGACTATGGCATTCTCACTCTGAAGCAGATGAAGTAATGCGTTTCTCTTATAAGAGAGAAGCAGAAATATGTTTATTGATATAAACCAGAGACTTAACAAAGTTTTATAGTAAATGCAGTAGTGATTTAACAAGATTCAGTGTCAAGATGCACTTAATTATTTACTGCATAGAGGAATGGGCCAGACAAACCTATCAAGAAGTCTCTCGTTGAGTCACGAGCCTCAGAAAGTATGTAGTTGCTTTCTGAATTCTTCAGAGCAGAGTCTAGGTGTGGCTGGATAGAGTCCTACTTCCAGACCTGGTCAATGGTTTATATCTGAAGTGTTACATATGAGCTATCAATCCTTTATCACTTAGCTGAAGTTTCAAAGTCTCGGTGCACTGAAACCCAATTTGCTTACTGAGTAGCTGATGTGTTAGGAGTTCTCTCAGCCTTGAGGAGTAACCTTGAGAGGCATCACTACTCAAGAGGAGAGCCTGGCATGCAGCCTACTGCCATGCACGAGAGTTCAAAGGGCTCTTGGGCTGCTCGCTGTTTATGGAATAAGGTGATTGACACAGTCGTATTTGCATATTGACTGTGGGTGACAGTTTCTTCTAAATTTGGCTTGAGTTGAACACCATCCAGCACTGTTGCCAGGTGGGTGCATAACCATAGATTAACCCTTGGCTGTTGTGTTGCTAACTGTTTCCCTCAAATCCACTTGAACCAGATACAGCCGTCAGATCAGATGCATCCTTCACGACCTCCACTGGTAGTTATATCTTGATCAGGGTTATGGGAAAAGGTCAGGTTGGGGAGTGAGGGAAAACACGCTGTCACACTCCAACTCATGACTATAGTCAGTTCATTTTACCTTCACACAGTCAGCTCTTATCTCTCTGCCATAAATACTGTATTAATAATTTATGTGCTTACAGATTGACAGCAATTAGATAGTAAAGTATTACTATTTGCAATATTATTAGTAATATTAATCACATTAGTCATATTTGTTCTATTCATATTATTAGTGTGCATATTTTGGGAGAATGAATTTGGGTTATTTATTTCATCATGTGCGAAATCTTCATCTATGATATGATTATAAGTAATAGACATACTAAAGTTAGTAAAATCACAGCTGTCTGTGACCGTTCAAAAAGTATTTCCTACCAATGATGTTCTTCATCTTTCTTCATTCTTTCCAAGACACAGTGTATCTCTTCTGTATCATGATTAGAGTTTTGTGTTCATTGTTTTGGATGCATTCTAGCACCTCGCATGGGTAATTTTGTTGTAGTAGCTTCTTCACCAATGTAAGATTTATTTCAACAGAGGTAGGCAGTAAATCTTGGCTCAGTTTATAAGTATGTAACAATTTATAAGATGTAACAGGAGCTGAATAATTAAAGTTGCATCCCATAATTTTAGTAAAGCTAGAATCACAAATATTTGAGTGAATACTTGTATTGATAGTAATGTTATCTTTGAATATAAAATCACAAAAGGTTCTTCTACAAATACATCTTTTTCCTATACATTCAAGTACAGTTTCAGGGGGTTTCATTGGGATGTTTTTCAAAATGACAAAAATATCGTTCAGTCTCAAGACAAATGGTGGTACTCTTGCTAATGAATCTCTGTTGTTTCCAGACAATGTGTACATTAACATCAACAGCTTGCCATTTATTTGCGTTTTGTTTGGCCTGTACTGTGTGTCCTAATGGATAGAGTATAGCTCTATTGTGATTTAATCCTAACACAAGGACGGTGTATAGTGAAGCATTGCATATTTTTAAGACAAAAGCTGTGGCCTTATTATTGATGGGGTCATAAGTAAAATTGACTAAATCGCACCAGGATTGGAATTCCTTTTCAAATGTAGTTGCATTACCCCAAATTACTTTTCAAGAGGGTGAGGTGCCTTCTTCAATTTGTCTCATAATTGCTGCTACCATAGATTGCATCCCCAGTTGTGCTTGGATTCGACTAAGAGCAAGAGAAACATTATTTTGGGCTGCAGCAAGTGCATCCAGAATCAATTGGTGGTCCCTTTAATTAATTCTTTCCCACAGAGGCAGTATATCAGATAAAAGCCATTAGTTATCCCCCAATGCTAACAAAGAAGCAGCATTGTTAGGGTTTGGAATAGTAACATGAAAACAACAATTCTCTTTGCTTCTCTGTGGGGTGCTATAAGAGAAAATAGGAGAATTTTTTTTTTTTATTGGTGGGAAGACTCCAAACAAATTACTCCATCAAAAAGAGGAAAAAGAATCCATCATGCACTAATTCTATATTTCGTACCATTGCTACCAGTAACTTTACAGGTTTAGTCATAGGCACAGTACCAATGGATGGTATTGACCGCCACAGGCTGTCCTGCCTGTAATACTGTTGGATATTCTCTTTTCTCAGTGAGTGGAGAATTAAGCTCCATTTTTACAAAGAATACTTGCCTTGCAGAGCTTCCAGTAGGCCCGTATTGATTATTTAATCAGCAAGAATTTGTTCACGTGGGCAAACCAAAGTGCTGTAATTTAGTCCCATTCTTGGAAATGCCTAGATATTCTGCATGACATCAAAATAAAAGTGGATGATATGAACATGGAAAATTTCAGTACAGGTTATAGAGGTTGGTAAAATGTAAAAAGTTTTGGGTTGTCAGCCGAGATTCTATCATATTTTAATTACCTTTTCATTTATAAGGTATATAGCTGGGTCATCCGATATAATTCTGATCTTCTGTTTTTAAAAAAACACTTTTGCCTGTGGCTCATAGAGTCTATTAGACATTGGGTATAAGTGGCATTGGTTCAACTCACTTGTTTTTCACTACCCCTTAGAAACTGAAGGTTGTCCCCAAAGAAGAATGAAGGTCAAATTGTTTAATTAAAAGAAAATTTGATCTTTTTTTTAAAAAAAACAGGGGTGGAGACAGAGAATGATCTGCAAGACATACTGAGCTCCAGAGTTTCAGTTTAATCTAGTTTGGATTTAATTTAGTTATAATTGCCCTGAATACCAAACTTCTCTTACAAGTCCAGAAAGTACTTAATTTTATTTCTTGTCTCTTTTAGCTTCCCAACATTACATTTATCTTGTTCTTTTTCATCAAATAAATCTCACATGGGCTATCTGTAGCTCAGTTATCTGAATTCTTTGTGCTGCCATTAATTTATTTGTTCGAAGTCTGTGATTCTTTTTTTATGCCAAAGATAGGGCACAATATTTGTCACATCAGTAAAACTTAAAAGATAATATCAGAAATTGAACAATGTATTGTTGGATCACATATGATATTTAGATAGGAATTTACAGTATCTGTTTTCCATGTGCTAATAGTTGTTCCTGTCTTTTATAGTTTATAACAGCTTCTCCTCCTCCGACTCTACCTGAAACATTTTTATTGTATTCTTTTAAGAAAAACATTTTTAATATCTCTTTGTTGTGCCTTACATCCTAATCAGCCTAAAATGTCAAGGTGCCAAGGTATTAGTTCGCATTTATATCACTTCTTACTAGTGTAGCAGAAAAAAATCAAGCTCATTTTCTATAGCAGCGGGAATATGTTTTTAGTATTCTCTTGTTATATGGTTCTAACATTCATTTAAATATAAAATGTAAATAAGTGTAATAGTACTAAGTTTTGGGTTTTTTTCTAAACAATATATTGAAGGGTTGGGTGCTTGAAAAAAAAACATATTGGACTTTTTTTTCACATGGTTCAGTAAGACATACTGTCTTTTGATTGCCTTCTTTTTGTGGGGCAGATTGAAAACGATAATGGCAATGGTGAAAAACTTGAAAAATATCGTCCATTTCAAGGGGTGGTGTGTCAATGGTAGCTTGCTGTGGGGCTTTTTTGTAAGAAGGTGAAAAAGAGATGTTTCATGAAATAGTTAATGAAAAAGAATGATTCTTGAAACACTTGATGAAACAATTGCCAAAGGGGCATGTCCTATTGATGGATGGTTTATCTCTTTCAAGTAAGCTATACTGCAGGTAATAAATACCAGCAAACAGTTAACAACCATCTAAAAAATTTCAGAAATCACCATACCTCTGGTTAGACTTAACAGAGCAAGGTCTGCTTGATTTTGACAGAATCTCATTAAAGGTAAATAAATATTTTTCACGGATCATCACATTTATCCAATGAAAGGGTTTTCTGTGGGACAGACTATTTAAATTCTGGTAGTTTTGGTAAATTAAGTCAAACTGATTTCTTTCCCAGCATTTCTGTAGTTCCTGAAATCCAACCATAGCAATGGTCAAATAAAATTACTGGTAAAAAATAGATGAACATGTTTTTTTCTCTAAGATTAATGAAGGAAAATGGAATAAAAGTCATCTGCAGGAAAGCATGATAAATTTGTAGAAAAGTCTTCTAAGGGGCTTTTTTTTTTTTTTTTTTTTTTCCCCTTTCCCTCAGATTACATTTCATTTTTTTTACTTGTAGATACAAATGTTTCAAAAATGTAGGGACAGATACATTCTGTTGTTCTTAAAAGTTCTCAAAGGAAATCAGTGACACATTAGACCAGCAAAAAACTCTGCCCCAGATTTTTTCCCTTAGCTATGTAGTGCAATGTAAAGAGGAAATCTATGAGAAAAGCGGATGTATGATGTTTTACCCCCACGTTTCATATACTTGTTATTTGGATTCTGGGCACGTTTCAGTGGCTAGTTTTGTCTGCTATGGTCCAAGTTTCAGGTCTTGCATGTGTTATAATTGTAGAAGTCTTCCTAGGAACCCCATGCTTAGCTTGGAAAGCGGGTTGTTTGGAAAAAGAGACAGAAAGAACTATTTTCATTATTCTTGCTATATTTGTCTGCCTTTGGTGCTGCAGTCATAAGTAAACATGGTTTCCTTGGCAGGGTGTAATTCTGTTTTGGAAAGTAACAACAAACATCCAGAAGAAAAACTTAACAATGAAGTACGCCTGGGAAAATTCAGCTATGGAGGTGGCAGGTGAAACCATAGAATTGTATTAAGGTTCCTCCCATGAGTCCGAAGTTCCTTCCTCCTGCCTTCTTCCTTGAATGCTTTGTTCCTATGTCTCCTTACATTGTGCACATCATCCTTCAGTATCAAGCACCCGCCACATAACCAATGGGTGGTGACAAAGCATCTGAAGTGTTAAACTGGAGGTATTAGGGCAAATACCTTTCTCCAGCCATTAAAAATAGAAGTATGCAAGTTCCTTCCAACCTTCTGATTTCCCACAAAATATCTGGGTTCACTTCCCATTACAGAGAGGATACCAGATTAAAAGATTTTTTAAGCTGGGCTTAATAAGGCAACTTTTGTTTTTAATGGGAAAATTTTTAACACAAGTCAGTTGTTTATCAGTTACAGAAAATAACACCTATAGGGTATCCTGAAGTTGTTTCCCAGAAGGAAACACTCCTTCCCCAAAACAGATTGTGAATTCAAATAGACTTCTGCTTATTATTGGTAACGTTAGACAGGGAACTAGTATGCTGATACAACAGCATCCCACTTAGTAGATAATGTTCTTCAGGCCACCAGCAGCTCTGCCTTAGTTATATTGAGTAGCGCTCCCACTTGTCTCAGAAGTTGTTTACATTCTGCAGGGCAAGTGAATTGTCCAATGAAAGCATCTGCTTGTGAAGTGTGTGTTTCAAGAACTTTTACAATGGTTAGATCTGGAAAAGTGTGAGGATCTGGTGAGGAGAAAATTATTTTCTTGCTAAATGAAGGACTGCAAGAGTTTTGTTCCAGGTTATAGGTCAATTTCCCAGGTAAAACAGAATCTAATTTCTGTGACAGCAGCAAGCGGCTTTGAAGACACTACAGACAAGGTGTGATTGCTTTGACTACGAACACTTGTCTTGATGATTTATGTGAGAAAATGCTTGGTTGTGATTCATCTTGAGTATTATCCCATTTTAAGAAGTGTGCACAGCCTCTGGAACCACCACCCATCTGGCTTCAGATGATCAGGCTCTGAGAACCATCAGCATTGCCTCTTGCATGCATGCAGCATGTGCAGCAGGAGCAGCTTCCACATTATGGCTTGATTCATCTCTGCTTCTCAGCATTTTATGCTGTGTGAGATTTATTTCCATGCAAAAGCCCCACAGAGTCCACACAGCTAGTTTGCTCTTCCCTCCAGCAATGTTGCCACCTTACTCCAAGTGCCTGTGGCTGTCAGCAGTCTGCCCATTAGTTGTTTGTAGTGCATGGCTAATCTGATGACAACTGGCTTCCTTCAGGGTTGCTAGCAGGCTTGTGGAGCTCACACATGGAAATTTTTTATCATTCTTGTAGCTGTTGCCTGCAGAGTCCACGATTCCATGTTTGGGGATACTACACCTGGCATAGCTAGAGCAAGAAATAACTCTTGCCCAAGGGTCTTCATGAGGAGGAGGGGCAACTTTCCTGTGAAGAGGAGAAAGGCAATAACAAAGCTCTGGATAAAGGAATCTTCAGGAAGGACACCTTATGCAGGAGAAACAGAGCCGCAGATGGACTGGATCACATGCACTTTGTGGCCAGGGTAAGTCATGCAGCAGAGTGGAGGTGTTGTGAATGGAAGAGCAGGAGACTGTCCGTGAGTGCTGGTGCCAGTGGATACTCAGGATGTTAAGGCAATGTCACCTCCTTCACCTAACTGGCAGATGCCTGAGCACTCCCAGAAGAGAGAAGTAGCACAAATAGGTTTGGAGAAGAATCAGAAAAAGCATTTTCTCACCAAAGTGAGACAGATTATGTGGATGCTTAATTTGGCTTCTAAATTATGAACAAACGCGGCTAAATAATTTTCTATCCTAATAATTCCTTACTGAAGAAGAACCTTTACCTCAGGGTAAACACCTTTCTGTGAAAATTTTTTTCCTAATGTTCAGTCTGAACCTTCCCAGTGGAGCTTGAGGCCATTTCCTCTTGTTCTGTCCCCTGTCACCTGGGAGAAGAGGCCAGCACCCTCCTCTCTGCAACCTCCCCTCAGGTAGTTATAGAGAGCAATGAGGTCTCTTCTCAGCCTCCTCTTCCCAAGGCTAGACAACCCCAGCTCTCTCAGCTGTTCCTCATAAGGCCTGTTCTCCAGCCCCTTCACCAGCTTTGTTGCTCTTCTCTGGACTTGCTCCAGAGCCTCAGCATCCTTCTTGTGGTTAGGGGCCCAGAACTGAACACAGGATTGAAGAAGCAGTCTCACCAGTGCCGAGTACAGAGGGAGAATCACCTCCCTGGACCTGCTGGCCACACCATTTCTGATGCACACCAAGATGCCATAGGTACATCATTTGGTGGGCAGAGTCTGTCATTGGTGCTTGTGTCTGTATGAAATACCTCAGTGGAGCCTGTTTAGGTATCAATTTGAGAAGTAGTCTACTAAAGTTAGCTCTCTTGAAATTACCAAATGAAATGCTAACACCTCTGCACAACAATTTTCATTGTCACTTTCTACAAAGAGAGAAAGACATATTGCTGAACATGCTTTTCTGGATTCTCTGTGGACAAGGTGCAGCAATTAAGGTTGCGTGCTAAGGATCTTTTGCTAAAGACTCCTCTCCCTTCTTCTTCCTGTGAGGCTGGTTGTCTTCTTGTGAAACATCTCCCGCAAGAAGAACATAATGGAAGCTAATGAGTTTGGAGGCTATTACACGGCTGAGCAGAGGATAAGAGAAAGAGAGGTCATTAATAAACCAACTTTGTCCTTACCCTTTCTATATATATGCATGAAATGAAAGGCTCTGAATTACAAAGATACTTCTTTCTGCAGCACCAAGCTATGAAAAGGGGGAAAAGATGCTTTTTCAGTTTTCCAGAGTCCTAGAGCCCTTTTCAGTGGTGTCAAAAACACTACAGCCTCCAAAAGCTTTCTTAAATCCTATGAGGAAGAAACAGCAACCCAGAGGACATCACATGAGGTATCAACTTGCTGCTGTATCAGCAACAGCTAACCAGAATAAAGAGCTCTCAGCAGCTAAAGCTTGTTCCTGGTGGGATGTGCTTACTTTTGCCTTTGACTCTGTATGGGCAGATCTCACAGACAAATGAACAGGACCAGACATACATTAATTTCTGAGAAAAGGCATATATGGTTTGCATATATTAGCCATGCCATGCTGTCTTGTTCTACCAATGTGTTGTTATTGTACAAGCTGACCTGAGAGGTACATGTTCTTCTTCACCTAGCTCCGTGGGTGTGTACACCCATTCTATCAGGTCTCTGATTTGTAAGAGCTTATCTTTTATATTTAGAAGGATAGTATTAACTGAGTTATAGTATTAATAGTATTAACTCAAAACTGTCTTCTTGTAGGCAGCTTTGAAAAATATCCATGCAGAGAGTAGCAAGGAGAGGATTACTTTATGAAATACATTAAGTCTTATCACAGTCCTTATAATTTTCTAGTGGAAATATTAGAAATTGTTACCTTCACAAATATTTGTATTGGGTTTGCATGGCATGGGTTTGGTAGCAAGGAGGCTGCAGGGGTAGCTTCTGTGAGAACTTGCCAGGAGCTTCGCCCACGTCCAATAGAGCCAGTGCCAGTTGGCTCCAAGATGGACCCACTGCTGCCCAGTGTCAAGCCCATCGGTGATGGTGGGAATGCCTCTGTGATAAGAAATGGGAGGAAAAAGTATGCACAGCAGCAGCCAGAAGAGAGGACTGAGAATGTATAAGAGAAACAATTCTGCAGACACCAGGGTCAGTGAAGAAGACGGGAGTAGAGGTGCTCCAGGCACTGGAGTGGAGATTCCCCTGCGGTCCATGGTGAAGACCATGGTAAAGCAGGCTGTCCCTCTGCAACCCATGGAGGTTAACGGTGGAGCAGATATCTACCTGTAAACAGTGGAACTGGAACAGGTGGATGCACCTAAGGGAGGCTGTGATCCTGTTGGAAGTCCTAGCCAGAGCAGGCTCCTCACAGGAGCTGTGGATCCATGGAGGGGAGCTGATGTTGCAGCAGGTTTGCTGGTAGGACTTGAGACCCCATGGGTGACCTGTGCTGGAGAATCTGCTCCTGAAGAATTGTACCCCATGGAAAGGACCCACACTGGAGCAGTTCCTGAAGTATTGTAGCCTGTGGGAAGGACCCATGTTGGACTGTCTCCATGGAAAGGACCATACACAAGAGCCAGGAAAGAATGTGAGGAATCCCTCCCCTGAGGAGGAAGGTGCAGCTGAGACATGTGATGAACTGACACCACCACCCATTCCCTATGCCCCTGTTCATGTGGAGGACAGAGAAAATCAGGAGCAAAGTTAAGCCCAGGAGAAAGGGAGAGGTCCAGGAAAGATGCTTTAAGATGTGATTTTATATCTCATTGCCCTACTCTGATTTGATTGCTAATAAAGGAAAGTGATTTCCCTGAGTCTGCTTTGTCTGTGATGGTACTTGCTGAGTGATCTCCTTGTCCTTACCTCAACACATGAGCCTTTTGTTGTCTTTTCTTTCTCTTGTTCAGCTGAGGGTTGGAGTGATAGATTGGCTTTGGCAGGCACCTGGCACCCAGCCAGTATCAACCCATCACAGCGCTTAGTCTTTTTTCCTGAAGTTAAGCTGATATTTAGTTAGTGTGTCACGCTCCTTGCTGGTTTTGACCCCGTAGGGCAGGAGTCCCATTGAAGTCACAGGAGACCAGAGAGGTGCAATCTGTTGCAGGATCAGTTGCACTTTTTTCCCCACTCTGAAATTAAATACGTAGTGTTAGCCTCAAACAGTGCTTATCAGGTAATATGAACATACATTGAAATTAGCAGGTCCTTCCAACAGCCTCTCAGATCAGCTGTTTCCACTGGGATTTACATTATTAACATCAAGGAAAGTTTTCCTTTGTTGTATTCTGTTGTAAAAATCTCTTCTGTAATGAAAAAATTAAATGTATGTGTCTGCAAAGTTCATGTAAATCCATTTGCTCTGCTTGTTGTAGTCTGATTCCTATGTACAATTTTTTCATGAGTAAAAATATAATTTAAAGTGTTCTTTATAGAATGTCTGCTTATTGTCATAACTGAAGTTTTCAAAGTGGCTAGTCACGAGAAGCACCTCTGGTTTGAATAGTTCTTAAATAATAAGGCTTTGAAGCTCTTCTCTGCAGAGCTCTTTCAAAATGTCAAGAGAAAAGTTATTTCATCACTTCAGCTATAGCAGTCACTGTCTCAGATAGAATATGAGGTTCTATTTCCTTGTCACTTTGATAATTTGATTAGGTATATTTTGCAATTTTCCTTTTAATTGGAATTTCTGCTTATTCTTCATGAGAATTATCATCTACCTAACCTTGCACTTTCTAAACTAATAGGTATCAGTGTTTTGTTGGATGGCATAATGATACTGAAAATCCTTTGAATTTTTCCTGTAATGGTAGTTGAATCACCAGAGGCTTTTCCTCTGAGTGCAAAGATGAAATTACTAACCAAATTCAATAAAGTTTACAAAATGTAATAGTATAAAAATGAATGATGTCTCACTGCACCAAAATCATACCCATACATGCAATATTTTAGCTGTTCATTAAGATTCTTTCCTTCATTGCCTGCCGTTCATTTGAAGCAGCTGAGAGTATCTGTGAGACGAAATGCAGTTCAGGTTACCCTCAGCTGTTAAAAAAGGAAGATAGGTCAAATGAGAGGTAGCTGTGATCCCTCCAGAGATGACAGCCACTGATCCTGCCCTTTGCCCCAAATTAGACAGGCCCAGCTGGGATAACTACTGGGGAGTGATCTGGGATGTCAAAGAATATAGGCTGGTGAAACACCTAAAACATGCTTTGTGCCTGTTTGGTGTTATGTTTGTCATTTATACAGAGGCACTGCAAGTGCAAAATGAACGTTAAAAGTGAACCGGTCAGGTATGATAGCGCTTCCTAACTATTTAAAATACCAAATCACAAAATAATTGAGCTGGGACAGGGTCTCTGAAGTCCATCTAGTTCAAAGTAAGATGAACTTCCAAATTCAACCAGGTGGCTGCTATGTAGATAGTTGAATATAAATATGGGTCAAGGGAGAACAAGCCCGGACTAGAAAAAAAAAAAAAAACCCAAAACATTTTATGAGCTTACATGACCATCTAGAGCTTTGATGGTAAAAATTATCTTTTCTTCATGAAGTTCTATAAGCCTGTTCAACACTGACAAGATCTGATCCTTTTGATATGTCCCCTAATGAAAAATATCCTCGATGAAGAAGCTTCCTCTGGGATTGTGCCAGCATACACTACATACTCCGTCCTACTAACTGTCCTCCACAGCCCCTAGGCACATAGTGTCTCTGTCAATCACCCTCATTATAATTTTGAACTCTGCCGCACAGAAGTCACAGTGTCCCAGAAGGGGCTGCTCCCGCTCTAAAAATTGCTAATTATGGAAGTGTCCCTTTTCCCATTAGCTCACAGCTGCAAGCAGAAAGCACAAAAATTAGGCTAAAATGTAAAGCAGGGGAGGGGATGCCAGATCATTCTTTGGAAAAAGGATGGAAGGGTGGGAAAGAAAAGAGTTGAGAAATCTGTATCACTTGAGGTGATAGGAGGAAAGTGTATAGAGGCTCCCAAGCCTCCAGTGTGGCTTGGGGCCATATGCAGTGAGCCTGTGGATGGAGGGTTCCAGGTCACTTGGACTGACTGCTAAAGCACCGGTTCACCAGTGTACTGAATACATCATGTGATGGCATGCTTTGACACTTTTCTTCTTCTGATTTCATTGAAATTTGCTGCATTTTTCCCCCAAAATGTTAATATTCAAAATGTTATGTCGGGGACTGGACGCCCTCAGAGCACAGAGAAGATATTTTAGCAGCTTCACTTCAGGCTCTAGGAACTCAGTGTAAACTATTTTCTAATAAAACCAAAATCTTAATTTTAAGGGCACAGACAGTTTCAATGACATCCTGCTAGTGATTTCTGGTCAAAAAGGAAACTGATTTTGCACTGCTGGCAATTCTGTGGCACCAAATTTTGTGCAGCAGCACAGTCCAAGACGAGGAAAACCACAAGGAAATAGTTACAGAAGGATTTCCTTATCAGAAAGAGAATCCACATCACTTCGAGGAGCTTCTGTACCACAAAGAGGCTCCCCTTTTGGCTTGGAGCTGGCAGAGCAGCTTTGTATTCCCTTGTCACAGGTCTGCTGTCACGGGTGTGCAGTCAGTGAGATGAGGAGCAGCAGGGTATGCGTCATCCCTACTATTTTTGACTGCACCACTGACTGCTGCTACTGGCCCAGGGTGGCTAAATTTATGTTAGGACCACCTGGAGATGGCATGTAGGGTAACCACTGCATTGTTTAACCTTGTGTTAAGCCCCATCCCCAGGGACTTGGCCCTCCAGGACCCTGCTTGGATAAGGTCCATATGTGCAGCCTTGGTTCAGGCTTCCACTGAAATTGCCAAGTTGCAAGTCAAATCATGTGACATAAGAAAGGCGAAATTGCAGATGAATCTAAGGTTGTTGAGGGCGACTCGCAAGGAAATAATTGTAACATGGAAAAGTATAAAATCCTAAAGGAAAACTGTCATGAGGAGATGGTAGATCAGCAGAACAGAGCAGAAAAGCTGACCCTTCCCCACCTTCCTGATGCCTGCTGGGCCAGCAAAGGCTCCTTAGGGATCTTAACAGCATGAGGACCATACTAGTGCCTGGTAACTTATTAAATTCCAGCTACCTTTTGTGTGTATTCACCAAGAAACCTCTGCTTGGTGGCTGCTCAGCTAAGCTGTGTGTACCTTGCTAGCAGAACCTCTTGTCAATTGGTAAGAGCTGGCTGGGTAAGGTGGACTAGAGAGAGTTGGCTGTACCCTGAAGAATGACAAAAAGTGTCTGCAAATATGCATGACACCAGATACGCTCTCTAAAGATTAATGTCTACTGAGATACAAGCCTGTCCTGACTGACAGTCACTGGACTTGGTCAACCTTGGAGGAAAGCACTGATGTCACCTTCTATTAGTTGCACCATGCCTCCTTCATGCCACTGGAGAGCTAGCCTCAAAGCAGCACTCAAGCAAGAACTGAGACGCTCTTAAAAACAAAGAGGGAAAGCATAAGAAATGGAGCAAACATCCCTTCATCTTGTACTGTTTCCATGTGTAGATACTACAGTTTTCTTTCCACCTTAGCCACTGCTTTTAGTACTGATGAACATTTAAATTAAAAGAACCTTAGAAACCTGACAGATTTATTCTTCCAGAACTTGTTACGAGTAATTATATTTTTTTTAATTTGTTGCATTTTGACTTCATTGCAATCCTTAACACTATGTTCTATGATTTAGCTGCATGTTGCATGAAAAGTTGCTTCCTCTCGCTTGCTTAAATCATCTGTTTACTAACTTCACTGGAAATTCTTGCGCCAAGAGAGGCAATGTAAAATCTTT
The DNA here is from genome assembly GCA_033558105.1 of Coccyzus lansbergi. Lineage (NCBI taxonomy): Eukaryota > Metazoa > Chordata > Aves > Cuculiformes > Coccyzidae > Coccyzus > Coccyzus lansbergi. The sequence continues at coordinate 23,381 of JAUMJK010001852.1, forward strand.
TCATCTTCACCTCCCTTACACCACTCATAATGTTAGAAACCTCCAGTATATTCCTTCTAATATATGCCTTAAGTTTGCGTTTTCCCAAGAAATAGTAAAAATACCTGTCAAATTATTTTTTTATTCTTTCACATTCTAAAGAAGAAAGAAAGGATTGCAACACGTGATTGTGGTTCTTTCTTTCTTTGATGACCCATCCATAGTCTAATATAACTACAGCTAACTATTAATGACAGTCTAAGATACTGCATTTAAAACAAAAAGGACACCTTTTTCAAGACAGGCACAAACATGTGCGGAAGAATTGTTGGGAAGGATTGTTGGACAAAAAATATCGTTTTATTTTAAGACTTTACAATATGGAGGCTTTCAAAAGTGATCCTAAGTGTCACTGGTCATGAAAAAATGCAAGCGGGCCTTATTTGATAAAAAGAAGTTCATGATTTCTAAGTTTATACAAATTATGGTGAAATTTCTAAGTTTATACAAAATATGTGAAGAATATTTATATACATATATGGTGTTCTCAATACCAACAAAAGATGCAGCATTAACAACAGGCAACAGGGCTGAACAATATATTGTTCAAGGTACATCCTTGAAAATGCATAAGGTGGGTATATAAGTTTCAGAAAAGTAAGTCTTCCAGTTCTTAATGTTGACTGAAAGACGAATGAAAAAAGTTGCATTCTGAGTAAGAATCAAAAAGTTTTCTTACGAATTAGTACTTTAGGAAAAGTTGTTCCCATACCTTGTAGCTATAGACACCTGTGAATTCCTGAAGTAACTCTCTATTGACAGAATGATTCTTCTTTAGCTACCAGCTGAGAAAACACACTGCCTTTCACTTTCTCTATTGATACTATTTAAAGATTAACTAGAAGATTATGTTCCACCCCCACCTAGTGGCAAACAGAACATGCATGGTATAATTTTTTTTTTTTTAGGACTTATAGGAACTGGTATTTCCTTTCCTAGTAATGAGGCTGTAACGGAAACAGTGGTTTTGCTGCTGAATTGCTGTGGCAGAGGTCAGCCCCTAGTTACTGAAAAACCACATACAAACAATTTCTAAATTAAAGTAGACCCACTTGAGTCCATAAAAATGAAATACCAAATTATGATTCTGTACCTATAACTAGGTAGCTTTTGTATTAAAAAATAAATGAGGATGAATTTAGGCGAGGGTTCTGCAACATAGCTTCATTTTTCACTTTTGATGTACACAGTTACTAATAGGATAAGACTGTAAGATAACAGCTCATGTACATTAAAAAAAAAAGTAAGTAGAAATTTGTTTGGCTTTAAAATAGACCACATAAAGTGGACCCACCAGTGGCACTTAGCAGGACACCGAGCTGTCTGGAGATGCCAGTAGCTACTTAGGTTCTTGCTTGGTTATCAAGTGCAGCTCAGGCAGTGGGTCTGGAAATAGGGGTTACTAGATACTGTGGGACCAAATTTAGCCACTGGGGAAGAAACATGGATTGGATTTAGGTCTCAGTTGATGCCTCAGCACAGAAGTCTACAATCTCACCATTTACATAGAATAGTGCTGTGGAGTTAGCTTTCTTTGAAGACCATTCTTAGCACTATGGTTGCAAAGCAAATCTACTGGAGCTGTTTTTCTAGAAGTAGACTGATACAACTCTAAGACTAGAATTAAGACACATAAAAACATGTTAATTAGCTTTTTGGATTAGTTACATCATCTTGGAAGCACAGAATCATAAAATTATATGACTGGGAGAGGCTCCAAGAGGTCATATAGTCTATTCCTGTGCCAAAAAGCAATCCCTCCTCTATCAGCAACCTTCCTTGACAAGCAGTAATACAATCTAGTCTTTAATATAACAATAGTTGGATCTTCCATGTTCCTGCACAGCTTATTCCATGCTTCTGTATCCTTAGTATTAGAAGTTGTGTTTGTAATATCCAGTCTTCTTTGTTACAGTTGAAACCCCTTCATTCCTTTATTCTCTGTCCCCAGTTTGGGATTTTCTTGAGTGAAGATTGTCTTTTCTTCAGACAGAAAAAACCTCTCTTCATTCAGTCTTTCCCCGCAGGTCATGTTTACTTGATCTTTGGTCTATCTGATTTCTGTCCTTTGAACTTTCTCAGAACTAACCAGAGTGGGTAAACCAGATGTGTCATTTGATATTTTTATGGGTTAAACTCCTGTTGTTACAACTCACCAGGATATAAAAATTTTGGCAACAACACAACATCATTGACTTCTCTTTTGCTTATGATCACCTGAAATACCAGATCTTTCTTTGCAGATCTGCTTTCTAGTCCAGTCATACAACTTGTTATTCCTGCTAAAGTGGCAACTTTTGTATTTTTCTTTGCTGATTCATAACCTGTTTTAGGAAAAGTTTCTTCAGTTTAACAATCATATCTCTGTCTTAAAACTTGTTTGGATTTTTTTTTAATTTGCTGGTTTGATAGGAATATGCTGATTTCTATCAGCTGGTAGTATCTAAAACAGCCCTGTAGAAACATGTTTTAATTCAGTTTCATTATGTGTCCATGACAGCATCTTTTTGAATGGTTTTCCAGCTACTTTTTCCCTTCTCCTACAGTAATTTCATTTGTAGTCTACTTATGAGAATCCCCTTTTCCAAGCTTAGCTACTTGACACCTGCTATTTCTCCTTTACCCACAGAAGGACATTGTTTAAGATTGATAACTGTCCTTGACAAATCCACATTGGCTGTAACTTATCTCCTTGTTTTAAGGATGCGTAAAGATACTGGGGTGTTATTTCAGTGCTTTGGGTGAACTGAAGACAACTAACTAGTCTTCTGTAGTTACTCTTGTTTTTGTCTCCTTCTAAAGCCAAGTGCCACAGCCTCCCTTTCAAGTTTTACAATAACTCATCTGTCCTCCAAGCATGCTCAAAGTTTGCTGAAGTCAGATTTTTAATCCACCAGGATAGTATACACGTGGCCTGACTGATCTGTAAAAAATACCCTGTTCTTATTTAAATACTTTCTAACCTGTCTTTTTCTCTCTTCTAAGTAGTGATTTGTCACTCTCTTTGGTTCATTAACTAATTGATTTCTGGCTTTGTGTGAAGACAAACACAGAAAGGCATTTGAGCTTTCCTGGTGACATCTGCCAATATATTGTCTTTCCAATCAAGCAACAGATTGATATTTTTCTTGGTTATCTTCTTGCTACTTGATATCCCTACAAATTGATTTCTTGTTACCTTTGAAATCCCTCATCTGCTTGCATTTCCTTTTATTTTTTTATCTCTGGGCATTTCCAATTTCCCCCCTAATTACTTGTGCTATTATTTTATATAACCCTCAATCAATCTGACCTAGTTTCTGTGGCTGTGTGCTTATTTCCTGCATTTGTTATCACTGGAAAGACTGTAAGGTAGCTAAACTGATTTCTCGTTGCTGCTCCTGTCATCCCTCTGCACTGGGAAAACTCTCACTTGCAAACCAGCATCTGTACCCTGAGAAGGTTTCCAAGTTTTTTTTTTTTCTTTTTATTTGAGACCTGTGAGATTTTACTTGTGAATTCTCTGTGCTTATTGAAGTCTGCCTTCCTGAAATCCTTCTTTTATTACCTGCTTCTGCTTCTTCCCTTCTGAGGGAATGTGAGTGGTACCTTTAAACAAATAGTCTTGCATTCTCACTTTCTGGCTTGTTTAAGGATAAAATCTAGAAAAGCTTTCTCTAGCTGTTTCTTGTACCCTTTCAAAAAACTGAATCTTCTGAAGAGCTACATGAGTCTTTGTTCTTTTTCTAACAAGGAAAGGACAAGGACAGGACAAGGAGTAATGGTTTTAAACTAAGGGAAGATAGATTTAGACTGGTCATAAGAAAGACATTTTTTGCAATGATGGTGGTGAAACATGGGAACAGTTGCCCAGCAAGGTAGTGGAGGCCCCATCCCTAGAAACATTCAAGGTAAGGCTGGATGAGGCTCAGAGTGACCTAGTCTGGTTAAAAGTGTCCCTGCTTCTGCAGGGGGCTGGACTAGATGACCTGTAAAGGTCCCTTCCAACCCTAGGCATTCTATCATTCCAGGATTCTGTGAATTTTGGATTAATTGAACATCCTTATCAGTGCTGCCTCCTGAATAGATGCAAACAATCCTGGCTTGCATCAGCCTCATCTGCTTTGGTGACCAAAAGCCACTTAAGTCTCAGTGCTAACAAACACATTCTTACATATGTTTTCACTGAACTTTATTACAAAAGCCTTTCTCTCTCAGCAGTTTGGACCTATGAGCATCACTGATACAAAAAACACTCTGTCTTTTATCCAGAACAAGCTTATATTAACAATTGATTTTTTTTTCATAAATCTAATCATGGATAGTAATATTGGAATAATACATGATAGGAGATAATTGCAGTAATATAAATGTTCTGTAAACTGATGGGGTTTATTTCCCTTCCCTTGTGGGAGGCATTTTGTAGGGGTGTGACCATTCCATGCTGAACTGCTCTAAGTTTGTGGTTGTGTCTCAAGATATGAAAGTTGATGTGTTTATGATGCCAGTGCTTCCTTCATAAGATTTTTAAAGCATCCTAACTGCAGCTTAACCAGTTCCCATGCGTTTAGATTTATATCCATGATTCTGCAGTGATTCGAATTTTAAAGACACTTCCTCATTAGCTGAAATTAATACGAAGGATAGATTAAATTAAATGAACAGGGTTGTAGTTACATTGTTGATTGATGTATTATATTCACTGAAAGCCTCTATTCTTCTCTTCATTGAACTCAGAAGAATCTCAGATCTCTTTCATCCCACCGCCAAGAGTCCAGCTGCTTCGATGTACAACTTACATTGATTTTGCTACAGAGTACACAGATATTGATAGTAATTTATTTTTCCCCAGTTTATTTTCCTGATGTGTGCTTCATCGAGGCATTACAATACAGGTCAAACTATTCAAATTATCAACATCCTTGAAAATAAGATACTCAGCTTATAAAATTATAATTAAAATATTGAGGCCATTCCCTCTTGTCCTGTCCCCTGTCACTAGGGAGAAGAGGCCAGCTCCCTCCGCTCCACAACCTCCTTTCAAGTAGTTGTAGAGAGCGATGAGGTCTCCTCTCAGCCTCCTCTTCTCCAGGCTAAACAACCCCAGCTCTCTCAACTGTTCCTCATAAGGCCTGTTCTCCAGCCCCTTCACCAGCTTTGTTGCTCTTCTCTGGACTCACTCCAGAACCTCGTCATCCTTCTTGTGGTGAGGGGCCCAGAAATGAACACAGGATTCAAGAAGCAGTCTCACCGGTGCTGAGTACAGAGGGACCCTGACGCCTGGACCTGCTGCTCACACCATTTCTGATCCAAGCCAGGATGCCATTGGCCTTCTTGGCCACCTGGGTACACTGCTGACTCATGTTCAGTCACTGTCAACAAACATCCCCAGGTAGTTCTCCTCCTGGTAGCTTTCCAGCCAGACTTCTCCTAGTCTGTAGGTCTGTATAGGGTTGTTGTGCCCCAAGTGCGGGACCTAGCATTTGGCCATGTTAAACCTCATCCCACTGGACTCAGCCCAGTGGTGCAGCCTGTTTAGGTCCCTTTGCAGAGCCTCCCTACCCTCCAGCAAATCGACACTTCCACACAGCTTTGTGTCATCTGCAAACTTGCTAAAGGAGCACTTGATTCCTTCATCCAGGTCATTGATGAAGACATTGAACAGGGCTGGACCCAGCACTGAGCCCTGGGGAGCCCCACTTGTCACTGGCCTCCAGCTGGACTTAACACCATTTACCACCACTCCCTGGGCCCAGCCATCCAACCAGTTTTCCACCCAGGAGAGTGTGTGCCTGTCCAGGCCAGAGGCTGACAGTTTCCGTAGCAGAATGCTGTGAGAAACTGTGTCAAAGGCTTTCCTGAAGTCCAGGAAGACCACATCCACAGCCTTTTTCTCATCTAGCAACCAAGTCACTTTGTCATAGAAGGCGATCAGGTTAGTTTGGCAAGACCTGCCTTTTGTGAACCCATGTTGACTGGGCCTGATCACCCAATTCTCTTGCATGTGCTTCATGATAGCACTCAAGATCACCTGTTTCATGACTTTCCCTGGCACTGAGGTCAGACTGACAGGCCCGTAGTTCCCTGGATCCTCCCTGTGACACTTAGTTCCCTGGATCCTCCCTGCAACTCATGTTTCAGAGTCATGAAGTGTTTTCTATATTTGAGATATTTCATTAGGTTTATTGTTGGATCTTGGGAGGTCATCTTCTGCCATTCTTTTTCTGTCTGGAATCTTGAGCTTTGCTGAACACTTTCATCCTTCTGCTTTGTGGTAGCAGAATAACCTTGACTTCAGGCATAGGGGCCCATGTGTGTTATAGAAATCTCCAAATATCCTTCTGGAGTCCTGGGAAGAGAGGTTGAACATTATTATCCTTTTGTCTGAAACTTCTGTTTTAAAAAATAATACACAGCAAGCTGCAAATGAGATTCTGATCCAAGAATGATAAATTCCATTGGCTTTATTCCATCAGACACTTGTGGAGTAAAGTGCACTTGCTGGAGGGGATTTTCCAAGAGAAATCCAGAGGAATCAAAAATCTCAGTGAGTGTGGCTCAGATGATGTCTACTATTTCTAAGCAACTGCATCTATGGATATAGTTCTACTAGCAGTTTGCACAGAACTTGTGTTGTTGTTGTTGTTAATGTTATGAAAAAAACCCTCATGACTGTCTAGTGAGATGAGGCTGTGGAATGTGATATGAAGGTTGTAAACACTTCACGGTTAGTAAGCAAAAGCCATAGTTCAACATGGAAAATTATTACTTAACACCAATGAAATTATTTTTTAAAAGTTGCATGTAAAACAGTTACACAGAAGAGGGTAAAAAGCTCTGTTTAAAAATGAAAAAGGAAGGAGTGTATCAGTATCATAAATATCTGTAGTAAACAACTAAAATTTGGTGTTGATAGAAAAGCATTCTGCATACAAAAGAGAACTAGAATAGCCAATCTTTTATGGGTTAACAAACATGACTTCCCCAGTGGCTTCCCATACAACATGGGAAATGAGATGAGGTGGAACAGCACAGACATTCACAAAATAGAAATACGTATTATGTATTTCTCTGCAAGCTCTGCAGGCTCTGAATGGGTCAGCTGGAAATGGCAGAACTGTGCAAAAACTTTCTGTATTAGTTGATTGCAGGTTGTGTATAAGAGTGATATGAAAGTGGGGAGACAGTGAAGATGAAAATGAGATCTCGGAAACTGTCAAAGTATTTCCAGTAGTGATGAAATAGAATGTGCCAGTGATAGTATTCCTGTGGCACCTCTATAGGTGGGTTCAAGGTAGTTTTGAATGACCCACACTCTATAAAGATGAGTGGAAATTGCTATTGGGATTGTTATCTCCTGCTTTGTAAGAAGAAATTGAGAAAACTTTACTTGCTTAGTCTGCTTAAACAACTTAAGAGAGAATAGGAGCAAAACCATTTTAAAAATTGTATTTGGAGAGTGTTATCCTTGTTACACTGCTAGCAGGGAAGGGGCAATGTGAGGGGTTCAGCAGCATCTCTCCTTGATGCATTTTGACTCTGTCCTTTTACTAATGACTAATATGAGGAAATAAGATATGCTTATTAAATGTGCCAGTGAATGAAGCTTGAGCAAATTGCCAGGCTGGTGACTGGAGGAACAATTTGAAAACCAGGCAATCCATGGAGCTGTGGTTTATTTCCCATATCTATATCTGGCTGGCATGTTATGTGAATATGCCTTTCCCCTCTTCCCCTCTGCCCTCCCTGTAAGGTGCTGTTTTGTCATGCCATGTATTATTTTCCAGCCCCACTCTGTCACTCTGGGGCTACTTTGTCCTTCTGGTCCTGGATCTGAGCTGAGCAAGGGACAGTGGGGGACAGAGGTAGCTCTGAGCTCACCCAAGCAGAAGGGCTGCTGGCAGGCTAGGAAAACAAATGCCTAGTGAGCTCTCACTGCAGCCTGGCTCTCTGCAGGGGTTGTAATTTCTATCCTTTCCCTATACCCAGTCATCGATTTTCACACAGCTTGAAAAAAATGTAATACTTGTGCAGCTTTTCAATGAAATCTGATAGAGGGGCAAATGAGTTCCAAGGAAACTGAAGGAAATATGAAAAAAAGTATGAGGTAAACAGAAAAAACAACTGCCTAAATGTATGCACATATGTTCTATTTTCTCAGGACTCAAGTGGAAAATAGGATGCAGTTTAATTTGCAGTAACTGTTTAAGTAAGATAAAAAATAATTGCCATATAGCAGCTCTTTAGAAAATTATATGGGAGATAAAGTGGATCCCAACATAATTGTGATTCAAACATTCAGGCATTGTATTAGTACACATATGAAAAGAAATAGAACGTTTCGAACTTCTCAGTTTTCTCACTGGAAAGGTCTTGGTTGCAGTACTGCATCTGTTCATGGATACCACAGCTCATAGTGATGTGGACCAGCTGGAAGCAGCCCAGAATGGCAAGATGTCTCAAAACTGTGATTTAGAAGAGAAGGTTGAAATAATTTGTATGTTTTATTCTGCACCAAAAAAGAAGGAAGCATACAATTTTTTTTTTCAAAAACTACCTGTAAAAGGAAGTTTTCCATACAGGTTTACATGTCTGTAATGTATGGGACAAAAAGAAACAGACTGAATTTTTCAGGAAGGGAAGATGTAGATTAGATATTAAGAAAAAAAAAATCTCCTAATAGAGTCTGGATTAGGGTGACTGAATATTATTTGGATTCACAGTTACTGAAAGCTTTAAAATACTGATAAGACAAGTACCTTTTAGGGATGATATAGGTATTACTGATAATCTCACTTCGGGGCAGGGAAATTGTTTAAGTGGTTTCTTGAATTTCTTCCGGCTTTATTATTCTAAGACTCCATACTTGATCTCCTATGATCTCCATACTTGATCATACCTATGAATTATTTACATTAAGGAACAATATTGACAAAAAGCCCGTGAATTCTGGCTATACATCAATTATTCCAGAAATTAAAAGAAAGATTCTAACCATCCAGGGACAATTTTCTGGACAAAATGAAAATCTATCTGGCTTCAAGCAAGAATATGATCAGTTTTAAGAAGGTATGCCGTGTGTTTCCTTCTGATTCCAGGGGACTTGGCTCAAAGATCTAGAGAGATCCTCTGTTGATAATCTTGCATATGCATGATCCTCAAAAGAAAGTGATTGAATGCTTTAAGCTCACAGCAGTCTTGCAGTGGCATTCAGCTTGTGAATAAGGCAAGTGAATCTGACTCACAGTGCTCAAACTCACCTCTTTCTAATTTGCTTCTTGGTACTTTCTTTTCCAAAGCTTTATTTTATCAGCTTTTACCCTCTTCTGATATTCCTGTTCAATATTTACGGTTTAATAATCATTACAATGACACTGAGGCATCGTGAACACTGGATGGTGTCATTGCAGAATGAATCAGGCATGGAAAACAAGCAGCTTCTATTTATACATACATACATCCCAGTAATCAAGGAAAAGATTTACAGAGTAAAATGCATTGTAAAATACTTTTTACACAATTTGTTTTTTAGGAAAAGAGTTGAAACTGCCACATAAGCTCAACCTATAGTTCAGATTTTCTCTTAAGTAAAAGCATGAATGATTCTGAAATGAAATGCAGTATAATTTGTGGTATTTGTTCTCACAGAATAATTCTTGATTACTTAGCTTTAAGAACACAGCCTACGCAACAAACAACATAGAACAGACAGAGGTTTTGTAAGGGAGTTAATCCTGTGAGGAGAAAAGGCAGAAATATATTTGTTGCCGGCTTCTTTCATTTTGTTTTGTTTTATTGCAGTTGCTGTTTTACTTAAGCTCTTCAAGAGTGAGAAGCAATATGAGTTCCTACATGTTCAGATGGGACACCCATCCTCTACGGCTTCATTTCAGCCTAGGAAATAGCAGGATAACAGCAAATTAGGGGCAAGCGATGCGCGTGGATGTTCTTTCAAAGACTTCCTGATGTGATAAAATGTTTTCTACTGTTTTTGCAGAAAAAAGTACAGAAGTCCTTTATTGTGGAACCAATATCAAAGCTGGGAACAACTGCCAGATTTTCATTTGCATTGTCTATTTTGCATGTATGGGCAAACTTTCAGGTGCTTCAGGTGGTCCTTTGTAGCTGAATATATCAGAGGCACCTGCTGATGCAGACAGAAGCATTTATTCTCTCAACATCAGATTCTGAGCTCAATCCAGTCCTCTATGGAACAAGACCCAAAAAGGGCTGATTCAGGCTGACCTTCAGCCTTACAGCCAAAAGGCATTATGGAGCCTGCTGTGCCAGTTCTGACCACCTCTGCCGGAGGACACTGCTCTCCAGTACTGCCCCTGAGCTTTGGCTGCCACTGCCCAGCACTCCTATGTACCTGTCTTTCATGCCCCAGGGTGTGCAGCACTCTTCCTCAATTTCATGCTGTGAAAATGCCAGTCTGGGGGGTGTCACCCTCTCCTCCTGTTACCTGAGATAGTTTGAGATGGAAACAATGCAGGACCAAACCCTTCTTACTTGTGGAATGATAGGAGGATAGCTCTGAACCTGTGGTGAGACTCAGGGCCGAGAGTGGCACTGGATGGATCTAGCCCTTCAGCTTTTCAGGGGGTGAGGACTGTGTAGGGCAAACACAACCCCTCTGCTCCACCTGACCTGGTCTTTGTGTTGGTGGACATACTGCAAATACTCCTGCCAGCTAGAGTCAGGTGCTAGTGGATTTTCAAAGTTCTGATTTTTCTTTTTTTGCCAAAGGCATCCACAGAAGCAATTCTGCTGGCTTTAGGCTTTTACATCCTTTTCTAGATCCAGCTCTACTATCTATTTTATTGGTTTTGAAACTGCCTCTTTTCCCTTCATGGGGCAGAAAGGATTAAATTTCCTCCCACCTTAAATGAAACTAAGTCCCTGGGAACAAAACTTTAATAGCAATATTAAATACTGATGGTTGGACTTAATGATCCAGTGGGTCTTTTCCAACCTTATGATTCTATGCTAATATGCCAAACCACATTTTAAGCCCCATCTTTTTAAAAAATCAATCATTATTGCTTAGAATGACTTTAATTTTTTTTATCCAAAGGACCCAATAGATCCAACTCCGGAACACCCCTGTCTTGAACTAATTTCAAGCTAAGATCTTGGATGAAGACAGTATAGAGGGACAAAGGAAGAGAGAAGACATAAGTCCTGGCTTACTTAAACTTCCCTGAAATTAAAACTGCACATTTTGAAGGTCTTCTGGTTTGAGCTAAAGCAGAACAAATACTTTAACTTTTCAGCTAAGCCTCTTCTGAGTGACTTAATTTTCTGGAAGTTAACAACATGATTTTCAGACTGTGTGCACTTCTAGAAGACCAGTTTTGTGTCTGTCAATGAGAAAGTAGACATTACATGCACCATTCGAGTGATTTCTCCTTTTGGTTTTAAATGCTGCTCAGAGACACTAGATGGCACCTTTTGTTTGCTACGTGAGTGGGGCCAGAAATAGGGCCCATCTAAGCTGACAATTATTTTTGAAGCAACTGGTGCATCCATATGGATCCTTGCTGACGAAGGAGACAAAAATATCTTGATGCTCCATATCCAGAGAAATGGGAAGGACAGAACCCCCATTAACTACCTTGTTTCTTCCTTTTATATCTTCTCTGCACTCTAGCTGGTGGAGCATTGTAACACCCAATTTAGTTAAAGAACAGGCTGAGAATGTTTGTATTCATGATGTATTTTGAGGAAATGGTTTGGGGGAAAGCCAGACATGGTACACGCATCTAGATTGGGATTCAGGTCAATAAAGTATAATGTATCACAGTGTGAAAGTGCAGCATATTGACATGTGAGTCTGTAGCATTGTTCAGCTGCCTCATCACAAGTATCTGGTGTCATTCAGGGTGCCATGAAAGATCCTACATGGAGTCCAGTCACTGCTCGACCTCTGGATCTGCTCTGTGTTTACCATGGTGCAACCTCTCATGCTCATCTTCCACAAGTAGGGTGATTATGACTGTTGTTTGACAGGACTTCTCAGGCACAGACCACAAGGACTGCCTAAATCATCGGTTCAGTACCCTGAGATTGAAAGCCTACATCAGGTTAATTTTTTAATATAAAGGGATCTGAAGAATCCCTATTCCCCACATAGTAGACACCACAAGCCATCAAACATCTGCTTTGCCCGTTGCAAAAGAGCCTTACTTTTAGTACAAAAGCTGAAGTGCTAGAAATTCAATGGAAGGTCACAGAAAAGAACAAGGAAAGAACTAGGTCTAGAGCAAATGACTTGGTTTGCTACCATTGGAGCTAATTTGTAAGGAATAAAAGCTCAGAAGATGCTGCGAATCGGGCTATGCCAATGTTGCAGAGAAAAGCAATGATCCTCTCCCCCAGCAGTCCTGTCTCTTTGACCTGGGAGAAAATTCCTTCGTATCCCTGAATCTGGTGAACTGTGAAAGACTGAGCTGATCATCAAGACACATAAACTAGCTTGCTAGAGGTTTTCAGTACTGTCAATGTACCCTGCCTGTCATCTTATTTCTGAAGCTATATCACACCTCCTGCATTTAAGGGAGAAGGGAAAAACACCCTAAAAAGTCAAGCTATATACTAACAAAAGAAAAAACCCCAAACTTCCTGCCCTTTACAAGCAGTTAGTAGAAACTCAGAGTTTCTACTAGCCTAGTAAAACAGGGTAAAAATCATGCAACTTTACCCTGCCAAAAAAATAGCCATTCAGTCTGTTTTTAAAGTCCTTGCAATTCCTCTATTTACTCCCACAGTCTCCATCTGACATGCATTAAATCTAAATAAAATAAATCTACTACATTACCCTTATCTAAGGAGCCGGTTATTTTTCAGAATAAAAAGAATGCAATTCAGGTTGCAAAATTAAAAGTAAAAATCAGATGTTTCTCACTGGGAGAGAGATCCAGACACCTCCATATAGGTGCCTACTGTACATATGTCTACACTTGAACTAGGAGTGTAACTTCCAATTATACTCAATCAAGAGCTAGGGCTGGACTCAGCTGCCTGCACATAGGCTTCTGGAGGCATTTGGGGAGCCCTTTGGTACATGAGATGTTTGATTTGGACTGACAGATACATCCCAGGATCTGTTTCTTTCAGGTTGGACATAAGGAAAAAAATTTTCACGGAAAGGCTCATTAGGCACTGGCACAGGCTGCCCAGGGAAGTGGTTGAGTCACTTTCCCTGAAGGTGTTTAAGGCATGGGTGGATGAGGTGCTGAGGGGCATGGTTTAGTGTTTGATAGGAATGGGTAGACTGATCCAGTGGGTCTTTTCCAGCCTAGTGATTCTATAGTTCTATGATCTGGAGGCCATTCATGATCCCTAAAACGGCACTTGATGCTACCATTCAGCATCTCTGACAAGTCTTCAGTCAGTACAAGGGAAGCCAGTGAGCTATTCAAGTCACCCAAATATCACCACAATTTGCTTAGCTTGAAAGCTCTCCAGTCTCCAGTGACTGTGTCGACTGACTATAACAGGCCTGTGGACGCTTAGCTCACACGTAGGTGCCTACACATGGACACCACCCCTAGGTGATGTGCATTTGCTGGATCAGACCATAAGAAGGCTTAGAGCCTGTAGACGGTCTTGCTCTAGTCTGGGGAAGAGACCGGCCTTCCCATTCCCTCACTGTGGTCAGTGCACAAGCTCATCTGTCATCCTTTGTTAGAATTAAGGCCATACTTAAGGAGAAAAATAAAAGTCATACTCTTAATCTGTCGTAGATCTGAGTTGCACACTAATGATTAAAGTGAATATTGTTGCAAAATGAGGGTGACTGGTAGGATTTCCCAAGCCAGACGACTTGAGTTTGTGAAGCGCAGTGAGGCAGATATAAATGGTTAATAGTTGTTTGCCTTGCTGAAGCAGCAGTCTGTGCATCCTCTGTTTCAGACAGAGCTTTAAATCTACTCTTACACATAGAAAATGTAGAACAACTGATACTTCAAACACTGTATTTTGGATTGTAACTTTGATTATATAGGAAGAAAATAACTCCCTTACTGTCTTGTGATCATGTTTCACTTCACAGAACCTTTTAAATCTCTTCTATTCACAAATCCGTACATCACATTTTACACTTTTTGCTCTCTCTTAATCTTTGTTACCTGTTTTACCATGTACAAATAGAAGACATGCAGCAAAATGTGCTGCTGCATAGAGAAGTAAATACGCAGAGGGCTTGCAGCAGGGCCCTCGTCGTTCCCATCTGTTAGAAAGATAACCAAGGTTACCATCTCCAGAGACCCAGAACCTCCCCATTATGGTTTGGTAGCTGAGAAGAAGTGGCTGAAAGCAGAGGACCACATACAGGGAATGTATCCTCTGATACAGCTCAATCTAACCAGTGGTATTGGTGTAGGAAAGCGTGTAAATGATGGGAGCAATGGGCAGGGAGACCTGCTCAAAGGACACAGGGCTCCTTGCTGAAATGGCTCAGCTTTGACCCTGTACGTCTTCACAGAGACCTCTGAACTGTTTGGACTAACCTGGCTGTGGCCTTCTGGATATATTCCAATTTAAATGTAAGGTTGCCATGCTCAGGGCATCCCGCTCCCTATTACAGGGTTATAGTGGCTGCACAGGGCAAGAGCTGCAGGATGTGCCTTCATCCACTCAGATATAAATTTAATTTAAAGCACTGAAACAGTGATAAAATCTTTCATTTAGGGCAACAAAATGTGTGTGAAAGACATTTTGTTGGTGAAAACTTGGTGTTAAGGGACAAGGTTCCTTCTACAGAGAACTGCTGTTATTTTTTTTTATTATAATATCTCATGAAGAGCATTTCACTAACAGTCTACCATTAATTGCCTGGTGGCTGGTCTTTTTTTTCTTTTTGATCTCAGACATTGCTACATCCAGAAACAAAAAAAAACAGAATATTTTTCCCTGTAAAAGGGATGGTCAAAATATTTGTCTGCAATGAAGTAACACGTGCAGTGGTTTTATGGCTTAAGCATGACAATTTCAGAGCACAAGGCAAGTTGTTAATTATTTCTTATCAGCTGTGATGTAAAACCAGTAGCTTCAACTATAGAAGAGAAATTTCATCAAGCTAAAAAGGTGAATTTTTACCACTAAGGTAAGGCATATACATCAGTATTTTATTTTTTATTCCATTCAAGTGCATCAGGTAGAAACATCCCTTGGCCACAGCCTCCACTCCTGCTCTGCTCTGTAGACACACTGAGCAAACCTTTGGTTTCTTGACCATTTGAACCAGTTTCTTGATCATTTGAACCACAGTACTGGACACACATCTCACTTGGCATCCTCTCTGTAGTAAGGAAACGTGGCTGAAGAGTCCACTGAATAATTTATTGTGTTTTCAGAACCTCACTAGCCAGGTCAATTAATATTTAGTGAAAATCACATTCCCTACTTTGTAAGGCAGGATATTGGCAGGAGATGAATGGCTGTGGTCAGAAACGACCACAGGTCTCTTACAGGTGCTTAACCAACAGGTCAGTAGGAGGAGGGTGGACTCTCCAGGGGCTCACACGGATGAGGAGCTGGGTGTAGGAGGTATTAAGATGAGCACTAAAGGTCAGAACCCTGTGGCACACTTGGACGGGTCTCCAGTCTGAGTCAGTGAGACCCAAGGCGTGCTGCAGGGCATTTGCACAGCAAGTAGGATGAATGCGGTGCCTTTCTCCAACAAGAGGAGCTGCTGTATCTTGCACACCTCTTTCCCTTTAATTTGGTAAAAAAACCCAAAAAGGGATGAAATAAGAGCAGAGAATTGACACCTGAAGAGGAAGACAATGGACATAAATGTATCTGCAGTGCCCAGTCTGGGCTTTGGGTTCTAGGAGACTTCTCATGACCCTGCTTTCAATGGGAATGCTTCCCTTCAGTTTCTTATTTCTATTCTTGCTTCTCATTTTAAATTTTGTGTGTTGAAAATATGTATACCTGTGTGAGGGGGTAAAATCTGTGTTTCAAGTAGATAACAAATCAGCAGAATTGGGTTGAATTGCACTTCAATATTTTAACAATTTGATTAATCAAGTTGTAGTCAGTGGATGAACTCAGTGAAGAGCAACATAATAATATCTCAATGAGATATCGAAGACTGGCCTAGAATTACCTCTTCTTTTCCCAATACTCTCAGGCTTCCACAGTGACAATCATAATAATAACTTTCATAATCATGTGTGATACCTCTAGAAAAGGAAGCATTAGGAAAAAGATATTAAAAAGGAGGTATTAAGGGAAAGAGGCAATCTACCAGTTTCTGCAATGGGAAATTTTGTCTCACTAGTCTATCAGATTTTTTTTTGAATCTGCCAGTAATACAATATAAAAATGTAAAACAGTGTAAGATAGAGTAAAAATAATGTATTAATGTAATAAAAATAATGTAATTTTCAAAAGGTGAACAAAAAGGTTTCTTAGAGGAAAGTGTAAAACATCACTTGTTTCTATTCAGAGAAGTGATAAATTGGGAGCAAAACCCAAGAAATAGGAAAAAAAGAATCAGATGAATCCATTTTCAAGAAAGGCAAAAGATTAAAAATAGAGTACTCAAGAACTGATCTCTTGAATCTTGGAGTCTGTCACAGGTAGAGAAGGCTGCTTGGACCTCCAGAGAACTGAATAAGGGTGAATGAAATGAGCTCAGTGTCAACAAATGCAAAATAATACTAACTGGAGAGGAAAACATGAGCCACAGTCCAAAGGACATAACAAATTCTCAGGTGGTAAAGGTATAGAAAGAAAGTAGAACTTTTCTGTGGTCGGTGGTGTGACTCTGTGGAGAAGACCACGTGTAGGATTGGGTGCTCACACTCTCAAGCAATGATGCAGATCCGTGTCAGCTTCAGCGCAGGGTGATGGGAATGATTAGGAGAGTGTAAAAATATTGAGCACAAACCATGTTTTAAAAGATCGAGATCATTTGCCTTTGAAACAAGGAGAAGTGGGAGTATGATAGCAATATGTAAAACAGCAGATGATCTGGAGAAGTGAGCTGGGAAACACAGGAGTGGGGGAAAAAATCAATGGTTTAGACAAAGGTGAACACAGTTTATTGCAGTTAGTTTGTTTCTAATTTGGATACCGCAGTGTGTATCTGGCTTTCACTGCCCCAACCTGGGACACCAAATATTTGGTCTTACTCAGTTTTTCAGTCAATGAGTCTCACAGAGAGAAAATTACGAAGTGAGAGAAGGGAATCTTGTTTCCACAGAAAAAATAATTAGACCGTAAAAATCATTAACCCAGAGTTGTGTTTACTGTTAATATTCTATCAAATGTTGATTGTGTGACTAAACTGCAAAGTAAAAGAGAAACCATAACCATCACCCAACAGTATAAACAAGGTCATCATTGCTGCGAAGGGAAACATGAACCAGATGAAAACTGTTCAAAAGGTACTTTAATCTATAAAGTGATGAAATAGAGCAGGTTTTCAGACCTGAATCATTAATAGCTTTTCCATTTTTTTCATATGAAATTATTAAAAAAATACACAGACATTATTAAAAATTATTAAAAAAATGCAGACACATGCCAAGGATTTAGAATCTGCTTGTGCATGTTTAATTTGAACTCACCTTTATTCATTTTTGTAAACATCAGCATTTGGTTTGGTATGAACATTCCTACTGAGTACATCCACATGAAATATCTGCTTACTGCCATCCAGTAGTCTCCATTCAACTCTCTTCATTGTCGTCATGGCAATAAGACTGTTTTTGACACTGCCATTAATGAACTCTGAGGGTGAGAAAGGTCCTTCTCCAACAAGGTGTGACACCACCACAAAGCAAATTAAATTACTCTGACAACATATCTATTGAGAGTGAGTTCACATGTCACCGGAGCTTTTAGGATCTTATTGATGATTTGTGCCTGCCAAAAGTCATCAAGTACTGGTGTTGTAACAGGTTTATGTCTACAGAGGGTATTTACCTGCATTGTTTGATCACCCTAAAGCTGATATATTCTGTCATTTTATCTTGACAGCTGTATTTGCTATTACTCCTCTGTCAGTCAATTAATGAAGGTGTGTGTGTCAGTGATCATTTCTTATCTCCAAAATGGTATCGTGTATATGCCTTATACACATAACTTGGTGCCAATTGATTACTCTAAAGCTAAGTGACAAAGGCAGTTGACAGGAGTAGTTGGAGTTCGTAAAATAGATATAGGCCAGCACATTCTTTTGGCTGATAAATACTTGAGTAAAGGAGGCCCAAACCGTATGTGGGTAGGGCCTTTTACAGTCATTTTGGTGCCTATTCACAAAGTACCTACCACTTGCAGAAGTTCTAAAAGATCTAGAGATGTCTTCTTTTAAATACTACACTTTAATGTGCTTTACATCAAAAGAAGATCACCACTCTGGCACAAGTGGCTCATTGATTCAGCAGAAACCTGAAGACACTGTCTCTAAATCTTGTGCACTGTCAGCTTGGAGCTTCTCGGCTGCAGAGAAATATGTGAATTTTACTTCCCTTGTATTAAGGGGCTGAAATCAGTCTGTAACTTTATTATTTCTTGAAAAGGGAGGGGATGAGATGAGATGTAACACACAGCCTGTCTTACCACAGCTACTACTGGGAATGTAACAGGGGGATGAAGGTGATGGATGCTGTAGTTTTGGATAAGGGGTCCTCCTCCCATCCCAAGAGGCTGCAGCAAGAGGCTGCAGGAGAGTTTGGATAGATCCCCAGGACACTACATAGTTTTTCTTATACTGTGTAGGCAGCTGTATCTATCTGATTTTACTGTATAGGCAGGTGGATCTCTGGCACTCTTCTGTCAACTTCCGTCAACAAGCAACTGTGAGCCTCTGCTCAGGGACAGTTTGTCTCGAAGGCAGTCACCTTTGCTAAAAGTGACTCTCCAGTACCTACAAATCAAAAAAGACAAACCTTATCCTGCCCCCGCAGAGTGCACAAGGACTGTATGTGCATTAAGTACTGCAGAATGGTGCAAGAGCTTCAAGCCTTTGTGCCTACCATCCTGTCTGGTACAACCTAGCTTGGTCAAAAACATCACCATGCAATACTTCTTTCACAGTCATAACAAACATTTAGACAGTGCCTTTAAACAACTTGCTTTAACTTTTGGTCAGCCCTGAAGTGAGTAGTTGGACTAGATGATTGTTGTGGGTCCATTCAAACTGAAAGTCTAGTCCATTCTATTCCACTCCATTCTATTATGGGTTTTTTTTCCTATTCTGTTCTGTTCTATTCTACTCTTTTTCAGCCCAGCATGGTCTTTCTTCCGTGTGGGGGGAAACCAAATGGTAGAGCTAAGCTAAAGTGCACTCTTGCATCTTGGACAGATTTGAGGCACTTTGATGGAGCAAAAGGGAGGCAAAAGTAGAGCCATGAGTGAGGTACGTGCTGAGGTATTAGGGCAACCAAAAGGGTTGTGGAGGCACATGAGAAACACGTGAATTATATGGATAGTTGTCTGTGATAAATGATGTGAACTGCCTGGCTATTTAACCATTTACCCATTGCTGGGCAGTGTAGACAAGAAGCATCCCCCATGGATTAACCTGAGACATCACAAATATTGAAGCGTCCTTCACCAGAAACTAAACTTTTCCATCTTCTTTTCAAGCATGTTTCTGCTTTGACACTATCTTCTTGCACACAACAAAGATCCATTCAGAGCCCTCACTATTTTTCTGATGTGAACCAGCTCACCCAGCCACGGGTTGTAGAAGAAGGGTCAGGTGTGTAGGTGTCCTACTGTTTCATGCCTTTTCAGTTGTCTTGCACAGAACCTCCAAAAGTTTCCATGTTCTGCCTTAAAACAGTTTCATGATATTATGAATAGTGCTGGAAAAAAAATTAAAAGCAGTTGAGCCATGGATTCAGGGTGCTATGTAATCAAGAGCAGTGCTCTTAGCTTTACTGAGCTTCACTCAACTTAGCTAAAAATCTGGACAGAAAGCAATGCTGCGCTGATGACTACATACTGCACCTGAAATTTCATGTTATTAGAATATCTAATGGAGTGCAGAATCATAGAATGGTTTGGGTTGGAAGTGACCTTAAATATCATCCAGTTCGAATTCCCATGCTGTGTACCTTATGTAGGCTTGTGGAGGAATTTAAGTACCCTTCAGTGTATTTCTATAACTTTATCTTTACAAAAAAAGATGTAGCCAAAGACAGCAAGATGTAGCCAAAGACAGCACAACATCTAACTAAATAATGTCATTGCAGGCATCAAGAATAAATTCTCATCGTTAAAGAAATATGACTCATAAGCAGAGGTGCTTTTCATTGTTTGCTTAAGGACTAGAGAGCACAAAAGATATATTCATGATACACTTCAAATTTGTGTTGCTTATTCATTTAATTTTTGATTGAACACACCAACCTCAGAAAAACTATGCTAATCTTTTCCACTGGAACTGATCTGCCCTCAGTCTTTGTGTGTGTCTGACATTGCTGGTAACCCCCATTTCAAAAAATAAATGCATTATCAAAGCACAAGGGAGTAGACATCTGAAAGCTCATCTTTGTCTTTATATTTGGTCTTCCAGTCAGACTGTTTTACTCATACAGAGATTCACTCATTTTAATGTCCTTGCAGGAATAGCTAAAATGCTCTGTTGTGTGCTTCTTATGTAAGTCAGTCTCCATTTAATAACTTGATTCCACCTTGAGTGCAAACGGTGAAATTCAGCATGAAAAATGGTGATAGAAGACAAAACATATTCTATAGTTCTGGTAGCAAAATACAGATTTGCTGTGTGGGTCCATTGTATCAGCAAGGCCGCCCTTATGCTAATTTGCTGTTTGTTTGGTGTTTGAAAAAGAGTTTGAACTGAAAAGTAAATAATAAACTCAAAGACTGTATTTTGTTTTCATGGGGACTACATTTGTTCTTTATGACAAAAATGACTTTTTGTAGACCAAATTTATACTTCTGAATTCAAATTTAGAAGAATGGAGAAAAGTGAAAAGAAAGAACATGAAAGAAAACATGAAATTATTTCTTGAAGTCTCAAGTATTTTACAAGCTTATATTTTAACAGAATGATGAAATAAAACCAAATGACATGAGATGATCTTTCTATTACCTATCATGAGGACTTCAGCACTGAAGGTTCAAGTGAGCAGACAATATAGATTAACAATTCTACAGGAAAACATTTATTTCTGCTGGAGATAATAAGCTGGAAGTTAGGTGACAAGGTACTGCTGCTAAATGGCAAATATCCTACAAAAATTTCTTAACAGGATCACAGCCTGCAAGATGTGTGAAATAATCCCCTCCTCAAGACTGAAAAGACCTCAGAGATGCCCAGTTTATGAGATACATGGGACATCTGGGAGCCACATATCTTGAAGGATTGTGGTCTCACAAGGACCCAGTGCATGCTCTGCAGAGGAGAGGGACAGGCGTGGTCAGGATTACAGAAGACATGCAATGTTCTGTGTCAGCTCAGAGCCAAAAACACTGTGGGGACATACGATGGATACTTGAGCTACCTCAAAGGGTATAGCACAAAAAAAGGAGTCCTTGACTCAGGGCAGATTTGGAGCACATCCTCTCCCTAGAGCTGAAGGAACCAAGGAAGAAGCCTCTGTGGCTTAAAACCTTTTCTGTCTGGGGGAATTGCTCTGTTTTCTGTCCCACAGACATCTAGGCATTTAGACCACAGAATGTGCCTTAGAAAGTGACAGCAGAGGCCTGACATAAGAACAATGATACACTGCTTGGTCTTCCAACGTGCATCATACTTATGTCCAATTCTTCCTCCTGCACAACCCATCACAGACAAACCGTCTTCTTGACTCAAGCCTTCAAAATCTTAACATCAATCTAAAAATCCCAAGATCTTTGAAACAATACTTCTAAGCTCCTTACCTTTTGGTTTTCAAGTGTTATGGACTATGTCTGCACTGTCAGCTCAGTTCACATAGGCCCAGTGCAGACACGTTCTCATTTAACTTGAGTGTACCAATATTGCTAGCTTTTTTCCATTGTCATGAGGAACTTGCTTGGTACAATTTTTATTTTAAGGCAATCATTATTCAGTGGCCATCTCTGATGAAGACCTCAAATGTCCAGTAACATAACTGGGAAATTCTGCATCTGAAGTCCCCGGGATCTGTAACCTGCACACACTTCATTTAACGTGTTCTCCCATTAACTTGAATCTGAAAGGTACCAGCCCTCGACTCAGCAAATAGGACTCTCATAAGCCCAACTTTGTTCTTATTAAGTAAGTGTCGACCTACACTAAGCTACATCCTGTGCTCAAGAGCTTTGTTGAATACGGAGAAATTTTGAGACCAAGACCTTTTCAGAAACAACCTCCTGGCTACAGAGAAACAAATTGCTTTGTGCGTTGACTGTATTTTTGTTTCCCTCAGTTAAACTTCAGTTTATTTCTTTGTCTGCCCTTAGGTTTGAGCCTTTCAGAGTAGAGATCATCTTCGATGGGAGATGCCTTGCACAGAACTACTAAAGGTGCAGAACAGCAAAACAGCAACAATAGCTTTAACTAAAAGCAATGAAAGGACTTTTTATTCTGCTTTAAAGAAATGTCTTAGAAATAGAAAATAATGAGAGACTGACCGCTTAATGAGAAAGGGCAAACCATTAATCATATCTTCCAAATTATTTTAATACTTTAAGAAAAATCCATCTTGAATAAGAAAATTTGCATATTTGCAGTTAAGAAGTAAATGTAAATCTCTAAGACCTAAGTTGAAAAAAACAGGTATGATATGAGTCAGAAAGATTTAATTTATGCAAATCTGCAAGACCAGATTTTAGCATCCTAAATTGTAAATGGAAGCACTTAATGAGTTTATTGAATCCTTAAATTATTTCTGAGCTGTTCTGGTAAGTCTAGAAGGTAATAAGCATTAGGCAAGAATGTGGGAGTTGCCTACATTCATACTTATCTGTGAGATGGAGGCTGTTGTGTTGTTAGTGTTAATTTCTTTGAAGTTTCTCTTCTTTAAGTAGTGCCTTGTTTCCCCAGACAGAGAAAAGTCAGTGGGGACACTGAGGTTGGAATTCTTTAAGAAGAGAACCTGAAGCTCTTAAGACCCAAACTTCTCAGGAGACTTGAGAAAGTTGTTTAGAGCTGTACCCCTGTGGCTCTCCAGAGGGGCTGCTGCGTATAAAACAGAGGGTTTGCTGACATAGTTGGGCCACTGAGAGATGTGAAAAAGCCCTCTTGAAACCCTTCTCCAAACTAACGTGCCAATACAACAGAATTTTTGTTTTGTTAGTTTGTGAGACAACTTATTTCACCCCGTGTTGGCTTGTACTGTCTGCCATCAGCACAGGCTTTGTCGGGTGGAGGAGACACATATAACAGGTCATGGACACAATCTGCTTTTGAAAAAAACCTTTTGTGGTAAGTTTTAAGGGCAGAAGCTCTTGGGAGATGCTCATTACCTTGATAAAACTCTTCTAGAGGCAGGGCAGTAAGAAAGAAGGGAAAATTCTTCTCTCTTCCCATCACTTCACGCAAGGTCCCTTCTTTGGCTGGCACGTGGGTCTTTATTGCCACAGTCTGTGCTCATGGAGACTGACTCTGTAATGATACGTTTGTGATTCATTTTATAAGTGATAGTGACTAATGTCATTTTGCATGTCATCAGGGGATTAAACACCATCCACTTAATGCACACAAGAAATACCACTATAAAATTGTATTGGTGATTGTTGCTGATGACAAATTTTGGCTTCTAGTGTCAGTCACAACTGAGGGCTTCCTGGAGGCCTGCCTATTCCCTTGAAATACCCAATTAATTAACATTTTGCCTACAATAAGCAGTTCACCAAAGTAAGCCTCAGTCAGGCATTGCTGTCTGTGTTAAATAAATTACTGCTCCTCCTTTGTACTTAGTTGTGTTATGAAAATAAATCCGTACACTCCTCTTTCCTCTTTTCAGTGTGTTAGACTTTCTAAACTCTATTAGTATGAAAGTTCCTAAAACCAAGGAGGAAGTTAGTCAGAAATGTGGGTGCGACAGAAAAATGCACCAGTAGTTTCTGAGTGCTGTGTACATTCTGGTATTGATTGATGTCAAAGGACTGGAGCCCTCAGGGAAGTTTGTTGTTGTTTTGGATTACTCATTTTTTTTCCTGAAACATTGACTTTCCCCCCTTCTTAATATTTACAGAATTACTATGTGATTTTGGTTCCATTGAAGCACAAATAAATTTTGGGTTAGGTCTGCCATTACCAGGGTATGGCGTGGTTCCTGGAGTTCAGTCTGGAGCCCAAGTGGGACAGCCTTTCTTTATCTGCTGCTCCTCTGCCACTGAAGAAGTAGTAACTATTTCTGGATTTCATACAGACATCCACTCCAAACAGAAGATCTGCCTTTCCCGCTGTAAGGAATTCAACTCAAGAGGGGATGAGCCCACAAGTCTTTTGGGAGGAAATGTGACTTTGCTGCTCATAATAAAGTGGGTCTGCTTTGGAAGGGTTGGAAGAAGAGCTGCAACTGTGCAAGATGAACCAACTGATGAAATACCAGAAATATCTGAATAAATTTGTTTCCTGTCAAAGAAATGAGTCTTTAACCAGAACTCTTAATATTACAAGCAAGTAATGAAAAAAGAAGAGCAGAGCATATTCAATATTCAGCAACATATGCCAAGTTTAGAAAAGCTTAACATAAAAATCAATGCTCATTCTTACCTGGGTATTACTTCCCAGAGGAGTGTGTGGCCAATAAAGATGTCCTCTAGTCCAGCTCCCATCATCCTCCCTTTGAATCACAGAATCACTAGATTGGAAAAGACCCACTGGATCATCAAGTCCAACCATTCCTACCAGTTACTAAACCATATCCCTGAGCACCTCATCCACTCGTCTTTTAAACACCTCCAGAGAAGGTGACTCACCCACTTCCCTGGGCAAAGGGAAGAGTCCCAGCGAGTTCCTGGAAGGTTTTTGAGAAAAGAGAATCCCATCCTACTCTTCAACCAACTATCACCGAGTGGCACGGTTTGTGCAAACAGTGATTTTGATTCAGAAAATTACATGATTCATGAAGAAAACTGTGGACTGTGTTTTTTGGGTAAAGGTCGACAAAACTTTGCCTATTCTATTTCCAGCTGTGAAGTTCCAGTGAAAGGAAAGGATTTTTTCCAGATGTGCAAATGCACTGAGAGATATCTAGGAGTCAGATACCTCAATCCACAAGCTAATGATCTGCTATAATTCCAAAGAGGATAAACAGACTGCATTAAATGGGAAATCTGACCAGATAGCTATGATCAGACTGTTCTTCTCTTCATTATTCTCCTTATTCATTATTTTGAATGAGTGAATGATTGTATATGATTTGTATATTCATTTAGTCATCATAAATCATTTAAGCCAAGGCATTAAATCTGTCTATTTTTTTTGATGAAAGCAAACCCAATGTAGAAATTAATATTTTGCATTTCAGAATCCCAATGCAGTCTACCCCTTTTGATTTATTAAAAACCTCTTTTCTCCTGATATTTGTAAATGGATTTTTATTTCCCTTCATCCCTTTGGACAGGGTGAATTGGGCCTTTTTCTGGCTCTTGGTACCCTCACATACTTACAACTGAGTCTGCACATTCTAGATGTGTTGCTTTCCCCTCATCACTCAATTTCCACTACAGCTTTTTCCTTTAAGCTAGTGGTTTAAAGATAAGTTCTGAGAAGCTACCTGTACTGCACATTAACGAATTTCTGTCCTTTAGCAGGGGTACTGAAGGGCCAAGCTGGAGTGCGACTCCTCATTTTAAAACTCCTATTTTGCATTCTTGTTCTGTTCTTCTCTATCACTTGGAGCGTTAGTTGCAAGGAGGCTTTTGTTAAAGCCTGGGCAGCTGCCTTCTGGCAAGGGGAGTTCAGAGCAGCTGACCTGCTTGTGCTCGTTGCTTGGTTAAAAACCTCCATTTTCATAAGGGTGGAACCAGGGGGGGGAAACAACTTTAGCTCCAACAGCATCCTCAAGGAGTTTATGACCCTGGTCATAAAATACAGTAAAACAATGGCAAAGTTTTCTCAGATGCGAATCCTGTACTGCTCTGTATCCAGGCACAGACGGCATATTGTTTGCACTCAAATAAAATGCTCTCATGATGCACTTACTGAGTACAGCTGATGAGACTTCAGAGAGGACTGTCTTCCCCTGTATCCTGGGGAGGAGTAGACACCTTGACCATCTGCGTTTGAGTCTTAATATTACACCAATGCGTTATCTCAAAATGATATCCAACAAAAAAATGATATCCAATAAAAAAGTGTCGCTGTAGTGCAGTAAAAACCCCACCTTGTCCTCTGTAGTTCTGTATATTGTGTGCATGCTTGGTTTCCTTGGAGCCCAGAAATCTGATGTTAAAAAGACGTCACATAGGCATGTGCGTGCTTCTGTTTCAAACTACTTATTCACATCAGAAAGAAAATGTGCTTTGGAAAGATTTATTCTCATTAAAAGAAATAAGTTTTATCGGGGGAAAAAAATTGTGTTTGGCAGCCTGCAACATTTGATTGCTCTAATGGTACTGACGGCGGTAATCTAGTTTTTTGCCTTGCTGGTAAATGGAAGTATCCAGCAAAGATAAAAGGTTACCAGCTGGGATAACTGTCCTCTAATTAGTACTGCAGATTTTTTTTTGGAATTTGGAAATAATGTGATGCAGCCTCTTAAATTTATTATAAATAAGACCAAATAGGAACAAGCAAAGTACTCAACATATGAACCTCAGCAACAAATGTGAGAGGGCTGATCAAGCCGTTTGGAGCAAAATACAATTAGACTTCATTGTGCTGGGGAAGAGAAGATGTTCTGAGAGCCACTGTTCATGAAAATCAATCCAGTCTTGAGCTTTCTACTCACATCCCATGCTCCTGAACTGGTTGGTCAGCATACCTGGCAAGTATAGTTATAGAGTGCAGAGGTGCCAAAGCTAATTTTCACTTAGGTAACTCAAGGACTGGCTACTGATTAGGTACAGGTGGACAGATAACCAACAGTCCTGGTTGATTCTCCCAAATATTGCTTAATTTCATCAAGAGTTTTACTTGGAAATTATAAATGATGAAGTATGAGGAGGAAGAAAAATTCCCACAGGGGAGCGTCACTACTCTGGGAGAGATGATAAGGGAAAATGAAGCAGTTAAACTTAACTGTGGACTGAAAACTATGGCAGCTCAGGAGCTGTGCATAAGCAAATCAGATGCCTCTGCCTCAGGGGAGTAAAGTCCAGGAATGGGTCAGTGACAGTTTCAATGGTCTGATTTCAATGCCTGTGAGAGCCCATCCTGGCTATTGGTGCTAATAAATCACTCAGTCACCTTAGCCCATGTCCCCTGTGATCAGTTGCCAATATTTTGTTAACAAATGCCTACAGCTTTCCCTATGCAGTCTGCTGGTGACAACAGCAGAGAGCCCAAGTGTAGTTGTTCCCAGAAAGGATACATAGGGCAATGGGGACAGTTTTTGCACTGTCACCAAGCAGCTTGGTTTGACAAACATGCTTAAATGTCTGGGAAATCTGACAGACATATTCCTGAAAACACCAGGACTAGCAGAGATGCATTGATGACAAGAAAGACCAGGGTTTTGGAAAGATCTGTGCTCATCTCTTTCATTATTAATCTTTCATTTGTCCCTACGTGTTTTCCTAGAGATGTGCTTACAATTGAGGAAAATTTGGTCCTTTTGCCATCAGCAAAATCTTCTGAAGGACTAGAAAAAGTCACTGCTGGGCAGGGCAGTTGAGTGATGTTCAGGGTAGGGTGAGCTGCCCAAGCATCATTTCTAGCCTGGACAGCTATCTCATGCATTTGGGGATCAATAGGTAAAATTTATGTGTTTTATGGACAGCTGCAACCCAAAACCCTTGTGAGTGTCCTCCTATTGCATCAGCTCAAAGCCAGCAAAGGCCATGCAGGAACCACTCAAGGTGACAGACCTCAGAGGTCATGGAGAAGCTGCAGTCAAGGCTTTGTTGCCTCCTTGCATGCTGATAAAACCATGGAGAATACGACCTGCAACTGCTGGATAGTTATTATTCTTCACTCATACTTGAGGAGCAAAGATCAATCTGGACCACTCTTTGAAGAAACCTTGAGGCTTCTTGTCATCAGATCATACCCCGAGTGCTCGTCAGAGCATCCTTTTTTTATGTGACTTAGTCTAGTATTTCTAGATCATAAGTAAAGTGAAAAAGATTTTGGTCAGCCTCTGAAAAAACAGCGTGGCAGAGAGGGGGATTCTTGACCTCATGTTTAGGCTGCCAGTTCTCCAAAATTTTGCTCAATGCGAGCCCCGTAGCAAGGGAACAGTAGGCTGGGAGCCAGGCTATTAAATATATGGGGCCTTAGGGGAGGGTGATATTCCATTTATGGATGTCTTGCAATGGACCTAACATCAGAATAATACCACCCACACTTTAAGATCCATGACCCTCATATCCTCAGGTGGATCAAGTGGCCTCAGAACTCCAGCAACTTCATCTCCCTTCTCTGATTTGTCACCTCTGCTCTTCAGGGAGTGATGAACACTGGTGCAGATGTAACAAACATATAGAATTACCCAATCAGCAGTGACTAATATCCACCCCACCACTTTTGAAATGCTATTTAAACAAATAAATAAATGAAATTCTCAGGAAACCCAGGAGATCCAAACATAACAGGGGATGTGGGGAGGCTAAGGTAGAAAATGTGGTGGAGCATTTCAAAGCCTGTGAGTGATCTCCAAGCAGGGTACTAGGCCAGCCCACCTCCTCAAGAGAACTGGTTTAGGTTTCTTTTTGTGCCAGTGGTGTTACGTGCACAGAAACCTGAGCAGATTTAAAACTCCAGTCTCTAGTACTGTGCGGATGGGGCAATTCTGTGACTGAGACATGTAAATCAATCCAAGAATTTAACAACATGTAGACCACGCTGCATAATGACAGATCAATTCAGTTTCTGCCCACTGTGCTATTTACTGAGAAAACACTGGTTTTATGTACATTTCTGGAGCAGTGTCAGCATGAATTGAACCCTTATGGAGAATGTATGACTCTCCTCAGATGAATGGTCAGGTTCAAGTTGTCTTTGTCTGAAACTAGCTGGAATATCCACTGAGAAATTAAGAGTTCTTGGCTAGTTGTGCAGCAGAAATGATCATACTCCTGTTGTGTTGAGAAACAATAGCAGTTGCTGTATAAGAATCCACTAGAGCAGTACTTTTCCCAGATAGTTGTATTGCACAGAAGGGCTCCGCTCAGCTTTTGGACTTCAACTACCCCAAAGCCGAGCTGCCTAATACGCCCCAAACTGTTCTCGCTGGTGTTCATGCAACAGGGCTTTCATGCATTTGAGAGAAAAAGGGGAGCATGGTGAGGAGCCATCATCACCCACTCTTGCAGGCTTTGAGATCTTTGCGCTCATTTTCCTGAAGCAGGAGGAACTGATTTTCCTGATACTTTAGGAGACACTTGCTGCTTCTCCCTTTTGACCACCCCAGTCAGGAGTTTCACTGTTACTTTTTGGCATAAAAAAAAGGAGAACACATTATTTCTGATTCAAAACAGGACAGTTTGGCTGTCAGTGTGATTAAATGCAGTGAAGGATTCAATCCTATTTTTAGAAAGCACTTTTTCAGTCTAAATTATGGAATAGCCAAGAGTTTACTTTTCATCGAATCATAGAATAACCAGGTTGGAAGAGACCCACTGGATCATTGAGTCCAACCATTTTGATAAATTTAAAATAATAAATCAATCATAATAAGTAGGTTTTGTGACTTCCTAGCTTAAAATAATACTAATATACAGAGAACATCAATCCACCATGGCACAATTGTTACTCTGAAACACAGAAATAACCTCAACTTGACAGGCAAACTTCTGCTATTGGTGTCTTAATCAATGAGGACCTTCAGGTACCAAACTGAGCAAAGCAGAATCTATCTGCTGTCAAGACTTTCTGTACTGCAAGTTTTCTAAGTTTACCCTTATCCTAGAAGCTCCATCCAGAGCTTAAACAAATCCTTGCCTTACAGTCCCATGCCCAGTTTGTGTTCTAACTCCTACATGGGTCAGCTTGCTGCCATCATTCTAAACATGCAGCCCTTGTATAAAGTTATGTATATGTGTGTGTATAAAGTAATGTATATAATTTTAATCATACAATGTTACATTTATTTATGCAACTTATTGGAACAATAGTTTGACTGACATGTAGGATATTTTGGAACCTGGTATTTAGAGCAGAAAACAAACGAGTGAGAGCAGTCACCAGAAAAGAGAAGTGCTTTCTTTTAAAAGAAAAAAAAGAAAGAACGAAAATCTGTTTTGACTTGGGCATCTTGTGCTATTAGCCACTCTAGAAAATAAAAATTTACTCCTTTCTTTATTATTGTCTGTACTAAATATATTATCATAGTATCTATAGTGTCTCAATTACAGTGTCATCACTGAAAGATGCTGTGTCAAACACATCACCTGCAAAAATCTAAAAATTCTAGGTAAAAGGAGTACTATCATTACCATAGCTTAACCAAAGGGATAACTTTGTGCCCAAGGCAGAAAATTAAACCTTACTAGTCTATGTATAGAAAAATAAAATTGGAATTCTAGTCACTTCAATCTTGATTTCTTCTCATCTTTTGCTATTGATAGGAATGAATTTGAAAATCAGTGCTTTGGACTAGACTTCAAGCAAGTACATTGTTCAAACTCCTAGAGTTTGGGGATACTTTTGATAGTGTTCCAACAAATTTTCCATATTAATTTTCACCAATTAATCTGCTCTGCTAGCTGCATACTAAGGAAATACAAAACTATGTATCTTGCATTTCTGTCAGTACTGTCAACTATTGTATATTTTTCTTTATTATAGCCTCGTATCTTTCTTGTTTTGTCCTTCATCATGTATACTAAAATTTCACACAAACTACACATTTTATTCTGTTAATGCAATGTGTCTCTCATTCACTGCAAATATAGATTTTCTTGTCTGTTCAGAATCAATTCTTACCTGACTGACAGGAGATTAATCAATGTTAGATGTTTGTTTCACCATTGGAGGAGACATCTTATTTTTTTACTATAATTTTTTTAGATTGACGCGGTGATTTTAAACGACACAATGGTGATTCTCCTTTCCAGGATTTTCAGTATAAACACTAATCCTCATTTCCCAGTTTTGTTTAGAGATTGAGCAGAAAGCACAAAGTTTTATTTCTTGCTAGAGTTCCCCTGGAAAGAAGTGGCATAAAGGTGGCTAAAATAGAGGATTTTAAAGTGGTGCGATATCTGTATAACAGAGGAAAGAGTCACAGGTCTATGTGCAACAGTGCCTGCCAAAATCCTCTACGCTTTAACACATGGACGTGTACGCAGGTGGACATTTCTGTGCACATACATACTGATGCCAAAATCTCCCTCAAGCAGCGTGTTGCAATACAGCTTCTGCATCACAAACAAATAAGAGGCACTGTATGTCTGCCAGGTTGCTGTATATATATTTGGTATGTTGACTTTGTGCGATTTGCTTTATTTTTGCTGCTCTTTTTAATGGGGGGAGAGGGGGAAAGCAACACACTCGTGTGTAGTAGCACCTTTTGCACAGTAAAACCCAACAGCTCATTGCATCATTATACAGAAAGGAAAGATTGTTGTGAATTACTGGAATACAGGTAGCTCTCAAGTCAAGATTATCAACCTGGAAACAGCAAACATTGGCAGCTGCATAGTCCTGAAAGCAGTAGCTCTGTGCAGAGCCGGTGGTACTCACTCAGACTCTGCTCGAACCACTGAACAAAGCAGAGCAGGTCCATATGCCCCTCCTGAAGTTAAATATCATGGCAAACTGCATGTTCCTGCTGCTAATGAATACCTTCTGTAATGTGTACTTTCTCTTGAACCATGCCTGGACATCCTTTGGGAGACTGCTGGCTTGCACAGGCTGAAGCAAAGGCTTGGAAGTGATCTAGCAAGCAGCACAGAGAATGGAAAGCCCATGCCCTCTCCACCTCTTTTGCTGACATAGGTGCAACCAGGGAAAAACAGCACTAAGAGTTATTGGATTTGATCTACTGCAGCCCAGCTTGAGGCTGAGGTGATGGGTTGCTCACCACAAAATGGGTTTCAGATTTCATTTCTAATGTTCATATAGACTTTGTTGCTCCTGGGGCTGTACTTTGTTGCTGGTTCCCCACCTGCAAGAGGACATGAGTGTAACACACATATCGCCTACCTCTGGGTGAAGAGGGACCTCCATATGAGGGAATGCTGTGGTAGAAACCTCTGCCATGGCTTTGTGTGTGTAGGAGGGATGCAGATCTGGTTTGTGTGGAGGCATCCTGCTATTTCCCGCTCCTGGGAGCCCACAGCCTGAGAGAAAGTGAAAATGTCAGCAGGGAAAAGCTCTGTTTTGTGAGATGCTGAGTTGATAACCCAAGCGTGGCCCTCACAGAGGCAGAAAGGCTTAAGAGCCACCTAGTACAATCATAGACTCATGGAATATGCTGAACTGGAAGGGACCCACAAGGATCATCAAGCCCAACTTCTGTCCCTGCATAGGACAAATTCCACATTCACGCTATGTGTCTGAGGGTGTTGTCCAAATGCTTCTGGAACATTGTCAGGCTTTGTGGTCAAACTGCTTCTCTGGGGAGCCTGTTCCAGTGCTCCACCACCCTCAGCTTGAAGAACCTTTTCCTAATATCCAATCTAAACCTCCCTAGCACATCTTCCTGCCAGTCCTGTTCATATGTGTTGCAGAACTGTATGCTAAACTTGGGAAACAATGTAAAGAGTGAGGAAAA
Organism: Coccyzus lansbergi; assembly: GCA_033558105.1. Lineage (NCBI taxonomy): Eukaryota > Metazoa > Chordata > Aves > Cuculiformes > Coccyzidae > Coccyzus > Coccyzus lansbergi. The sequence goes on from JAUMJK010001852.1 coordinate 56,185, forward strand.
AGGCTGTCTTCAGAGCAAGAGAAAATATCTGCTGATAGGGGGTCGTTGTCAAATTAAACACTCCTTAACGAAGGCCTATGTATTACACTCCTCTCTATAATACTATGGCTGCATTTTAAAATCTCCTTAACTGCACATATTTTATCTGCCCAAGCTTGAGCCACTGTTTCTGAAAATTTCATGTTCAGACTTACTAAGTTTACCAGATGAGCACTAATTGCACTTCTGTGAACTTACTTAAAGGATATATAATGCATGGAGTTTGCAACTGATCCGCAGAGCTACGATTATAGAAGAGACTCATAGAATCATTAAGTCTGGACAAGACCTCTAAGATTATCAAGTCCAACCATCAACCCAACATCACCATGCCCACTAAAACATGTTCTGAAGTGCCACACTTACACATTTTCTGAACACCTCCAGGATTGGTGATTCCTCCACTTCCCCTGGGCGACGTGTTCCAATGCTTCACTACTCTCTCACTAAAGATTTTTTTCCTAATATCCAATCTAAACCTGCCCTGGCACAACTTGAGGCCGTTTCATCTCCTCTTATCACTTTTAACTTGGGAGAAGGTGGCTGTTATCTTTTATAAAGCCTTGTTATGGCAAAATTATGGCAAAAAAATAGGAAGAGTTGAGAGGGAAAACAAAGGACGCAAAATGCTAAGAGGACCACTTTGTATTTAATTGCTTGGGAAGCAGTTTACTCAGCCTTTAATATCAATGAAGGTCAGGTCTGAAATCAGGGCTAGGTGTACAGGGATGCCAGGAATGGGGAGGGCTCCTTTCTGAACACCATGCATTTCTTCTCCAAAAGAACCCTCAGGCAAAGAGGGAAAATGAGTGGGACTGATGGGTACTGAGAGCTCCCAGCAAAACCTCTAGGGGTAACCCAACCTCGGCCAACAAACAGCAGAGAGAAGGTGGAGAAGTTGCTTGCTGAAAAAAAGCCCAAACCAGCCATAAAAGCAGAAGGGTTTACATGAAAATCTGCAAAGGAGAAAATTTGCGTGATGTTTCTCAGAACCCAGGAGCACATTAGCTTCCACTCAAAGACTCTGAACGCAATGAAAATTATTCTGTTTTCTTGACTTACCTGCACTCTCCTCTTCAGGAGAACGAAGATTTCAGCAGGAAAAAGCAAAACTCACTTTATAAAATGCCAACTTATTAGATGATATTGCTTTTAAAAATAGCTTTTACCTTTTCAGCTTTACATTCACAAGCCTAACATTTGTATTGAAAGAGAGTCACTGAATCCATACAAATGCACTGTATGCTAAAACTTGTTATAAATCCCAGTTCAAAGAAGGAAGAAAATAGACAGGCAGCATCTTTCTAGACTGTTTCTGAACACGATTTAGACACAGTAAATAGCCTATTGTCATAAATGTATTTTATTGTAAAAACTACTATATAATTCTATTAGCCAAATAGCAGAACAAAAGTTATGAATATTCATCAACAGAGCAAGGAGACAAAATTTAACACCACTTTCACCCTATGTGAAATTTAAACTATTCCACTTATTTCCAGAATTAGGCTCTTATGTTTTCAAAGCAGATTTCCACAACACCACAAGAGAACTAGTGCTTTCATCCATATAGGGAAAAGAAAGGAAAATCATCTTTATGTATGTGACAGCGCTGTTTTCTGGATGAATGGTGACTGTTGTGCTTAGAAATAGCTGCCTAAGCCTACTCAGAGCTACTCTGTACCCTTGTGTGAATGTGTAGCTACATTAGTATGCCTAGATTATTCTCAATTTTGGTTACAGTTCACCAATAATACTAAATTACTCTTTCCCAAAAAGGGAAGAGATTGTCTGAACTAAAAGCAACAGCATAGACAGCTCAGCATAGAGTAGAAGTCTCATTGAAAAGTCATTTACATCTATGTCACTGCTTCAAACCCGATGCAAACTGACAGTAAAACCCTTTGCTCCTGATTATGATGGCAGCTCAGGTGAAGAGGCTTCAGCTTGTATCTTCAGTCTGGTCAGCACAAAGGGGACACGGTGACTAGCAGCTACCTATCATCACAGGAGTCATGGTGTCCAGCTCTGTCTTCTGATGAGCAAGTGCTCTGCATTTGCCTCTGACTAGGGTGTCAACATGTGGTTTCACAAAGTTTCAAATAAGATCTTTCCCCGCTTCCAATATCGACGAAATCCCACAGGCACTTAAAAGAAGAGATAGACAAAAGAGAGTTGTCATTGATTAATGTGCTAGGAAAATCAGCATAATGTAAATTTGAAAACTAGATACTCTGCTATCAAAGACTATAATTTAAAACATTAAATTCATTGATGTGACTTCTTCAGTAGAAAATTGCAGTCTGGTTTATATCAGATTAGAAATTTAATACATCTGCTGTTAAGTATCTAGAAAGCATTGCATAACTTTCATCCATGAAGAACAGAGACAGAGTAAAAGCACTAGAAGATGAAGGAAAACCTGTGACAGTGGTGTTGCATGGCAACTGAAAGCTTGGCTCTGCCAATCGGTGGCAGTTCTTTGTACTGTAAACTCTATGGTAGGGAAAATAGTCATTAAAGAGGATTTCTGATGGAAGACCCTTAATTTCTGAACTACAGTTGAAGAGCTACTGTATACAAAAGCTTGTTTATGAAAATATCTCTTTTTGAATACAAGCGCACTTTGTGAAGAGCTGGAGTTAAAAAAAAATAGAAATGTCTGATGCACCTTAGTCAGAGAAGGCCTTTTGCTCTTCTACCCTAACCACGAATGTTCCTGTTTAGACCTCCCACAACATTCAATCTGTCCTTAATTTTAGAGAAACAATACTTTTGCTGTTTGGAAAACAAAATTATACCAAATAAAATTACTTGGCCCCAAAATGATGGGTTTTTTTTTTCACTTCTTCCTGAAATCAGCCAGTCCCAAGGAAGATGAAAGATTAGTTACATATGTAATTACTCAGTTTTTCCACAAAAGTTGCATGGGCTGCAATCTGCCAAGGCTTGCTTGTAAACATCTTTTCCACTGGCTGATCTGTATTCACAAAAGGAATAGATGAGCAAGTGAGAAAGACCTCACTCCTTTTGCTGCTAACAAATGTAGCATAGGAGACACATTATATTTTCCATGCATCCCATGGCCAGAGGCTGCAATTGTAGGAAAGCTGGGACCTGCTGGGCTGGGAAGGTCCTCCCATGCCAGGTCTGTGGGTGGCATCGCTTCTGCATGGTGGGAATTTGCTTAGATCCCCACTGGGAGGGAGTTGTGCAGAAGTGGCTGGATCTCAGGTCCTTTTCTAGGATTTGAAAATGTTTCTCATGGAACGGTAAATACTAATAAAAGGAAGAATAAGGCACAGTCAATACAGTGCGGAAGATAACAGCAATTCTGTCCTTTCTCTGGCATTTATCATGGTGTTTGCTGTTTGGTTTCAACATGGAACTTTTGGAATCTTGTGATTTGTGAAAATTGTATTTACGTTAATATATTTGGTCACAGCAAGTATTCAGAGGCAAATACATGTTTACCTAGAGAATGGAGGTGGTGGTGAATGGCAAGTGTAGGTTCTTGCTTTAGTCAAAGACACTACACAGATGCTCCTGCAGACATGTGATCTTTTATACTTTAATTCCAAAAGCTTTAATATGCTGAATTTCCAGAGCTGAAGTTGGTAGCAAGAGCTAAAGATGAAGCAGCATCTTCAGAGAAGAGTCTGGGGAAATGGCATAGGGATTTTTGCTGAGGGTAGGCAGGGAGGAGGTAGCAGAGAGTTCAGGAGAGTCTGGGAGGCTACAGTGTGAATATAGTGAAAGCAGAAAAAAAAAGATGTGATATCATTAAATTTGATTTACTGTTTAAACCATTTGTAAGTTGAAATGTTTATGAATGTTCACTCTGTATCATCTTAAATTTCAGATGTGGCAGACCTGTGGCTGCTTTTTCTGTTTGTTTCCTAACACCTCCTAAAATTTCACATTTAGCTGAGAAATGGCTTTGCTCTCACAAATCTCCACTGGAAGATGATCGCATATGCTGTAGAAAAGGAGAGAAAGGGTTTTACCAACATCCTTGCCAGGAGAAAGCCACACACCTGTGTAAAAAAATCTGAAAGGCAAGTGCCTCTCCTTTGCCTAGAAAGGCTGAGAAGGTAAGCCCAGCAGTGCAGGGACTGCTTATTGTCTGCATCCTGTATCCACGGGGTTAAGCACTGAAGCAACTGAGCTGCTTTTGAGACTCCTTCTTTGGGATGCTTAGATATTAGGGTAGGAAACCAGCTTGGTTTGCAGCATGACTACCTTTCTGATATAAAGTGATCTGCATTGTTTTAGTAAATTGAAATTAGTCCATGCATGTTTTGTTTCCTGTCACTTCACAATGAAACTGCATTCTTGTTAAGTTTTTGTCACTAAAAATTGTTTTAAAATTAAACGGCCTCTGGTCCTGCACATTTTTAACTTTAATGCCAAGTTTAGTGTCATTGAACTCAGAGAGCATATTCTCCAGGTAAAGATAGTCCATATTACTCAGTCATGCTTCTGCCAGTAGCTATTTTCTCATATTAAGATGTACCTGATCAGCAATAGTGTTGTTTCAAATTCTTTAGGTTTTTTTTAATTAAAGTAAATTTTAAATAAATTACTGTATTATGAATTTGAAACAGCATAAGTTTGTTTTTAATTACAAATTTGATTTGAAGTAAATAGTTCCAATCCGGCATTTATAAAACCCTGAGACTAGCTTTACAAGGGGAAGTATTTCGTGTAATTTTTTTTTTGGCAGGTTTTCATGGATTTAAAAGGCAAGTAATTCCCTGAGCAGCAGAATTTCCTACAGACTTGTGTCCCTTCTTGTTTAAGCTATCCTGCTGCAAAAATCCAGCTCTACCTCATGTCCCCTTTGATGCTCCTGCTCATCAAAAAACAGCAAATGCTGCAACCAGCTAGGAGTAGTGTGCTGATGGTTTGGGCTGCCAGCTGCTGCCAGACAATGTGTGATGTGTGAATTTGAACCACTTTTCAGACAGTGGGAGCAATAATTTGGGTCCCCTTTTTAACTTGGCTGTGGGCGTCTTCAGAACATGTTGGAACTCGGTCATCCTTGGTTCCTTCACATTTGGTTGAAAAGGTAAATGGGTGAAGTGTTAGAGAAAACTAGCAGACGTTTAACGTGACTGCCTAAAACTCACTTTGTTAAGACAGGAAGCTAACAAAGACCTAGTGGTTTAAGCTGTCTCTTTGGAAGCAGGGAGTAGACAAGACCGTGGAAAAAGATTACAAGTTGTAACTTGCAGTGTCATTTAATTTATCTAGAAAGACGAGGAGAAAAATCAGATGATAGGTGGAAATCAAGTAAACTTGAAGAACTGAGGATGTGGTGGAGTGGATTGGGGGCAGCTGAAAGGACAGAAGATTGATAATAGCAAGTAGTGAATGGGAAAGAAAGAAGTCCTGAACCTGGAGAGAAGTACATTGGAGAGGTTTGATAGAGTTTCCATCACCTCTTTGGGCTTCTCCCTCCTGACATTCAGAGAAACTTTACAGGTCTTCCTGACCAGAGAGGAAAGCTGAGGATGTAGTATGGACAAAAGTAAAAAGGATTGTTTTCACCATCTGGGCAATGTTAGTTTGGGCAAGGCTGCTTTGATGGGTACCCATGGGCTTCCCAATCCCACTGGCTTGCCTTTTTTTCTCTTTCCCCCATCCCCTCCAAAATAATCAAGCCGCTCCTGTTTACTCTTTCACCACTGGCCCTAATTTTGATGATTTTATACTATGGTTTATTACTACTAGTCTTAGTCAGTGACTCCTACCAGTGACACTGGTAAGCTTGGGAATCTTTTCTGTTCTCACTGGCTTCTGATATCTGCCATCCAAGAAGAGTTCCCAATACATCCCTTTCCCTGTATGTGATACCTGGCAGTTTTTCCTGTTGTTTTACTAGTTTACCTCCAAGCTGGGGCTGTTCAACCAGTTCCCCCCTTCTGTTGCTCTCAGCAGTTTCTCATTTTGCTATCGTGTTGTTATATTGCTGGAGTGTGTGGCAACCAGAAGGGTATGAAGGTTTTACTGCTGCCCTCTGCTACTGGGAGGGATGCTGAGGAAAGGATGGAGCCAAGCTCTTCTGAGAGGTGCACAGTGAAAGGTAAATATGTAACAGAGTTGCACCAGGGGAAATGCTGGCTGGAGACCAGGGAAAAAGTCTTCCAAAAAGGATGGTCAAGCATGGAAACAGGCTGCCTGGAGCAGTGGTGGACCCTCCCTCCATGGAGATATTCAACACTTGAAGGGACAAAGCCCTAAGCAACTTGATTTAATTCTTAAGTGGCTTTTTCTGCCCTTTTTTTACTAGCCAGCCAGCCAGGCTAGTCAGGCCATCAAAATATTCCCCTCTGGACTTGCAGTAAGCAGATTTGCTTGTCTTCTGTAATTAAGATTTGAAAAGCAGTTTTACCACAGGCATTATGATAGCAGTCGTCATGTAGACAAGTGTGTTGTCTAAAACAGACATCCACATGAAGAGAGAATCACTGTCTTTTTACAGCCCCTGTACCACGACTTTTCATAGGTCCAGTTCACTCTCAGAACACGAAAAGCAGATCACAGCCAATTTACAATACAGTTTTTCATCAGGCACATGTAGAATAAATGTCAAATCTCCTAGCATCCAGAGCATCAAACCGAACCCACAATCTGAACCCCAAGGGGCCTCACAACTTGTCACATATGCCAAGAAGATCAGGCAGGTGAAGGCTTGGGATTCAGCTGAACAGTGAACTGGGTGAAAAAAAAAACCTCATCTCATGAATGAGAGAGTTGATTAGAGAATGAATCGCTAAGGGAAAAAGTTGTACAATTAAACTGATAAATTTGGCAGCAAAACTAAAAGCAGAAAGAGAGAATGAAAGCAACAATCAATAAAGTAGTGAATCAATTGTCTAGTTAATAAGATAGTTAATTATGCAGAACACAGCAGGCAAGATAGTGTTGGCTCTAACAAATCTCAGTATATTTCAGTCACTCCACCACTTAATTTGGCTTATTTTTATTAATATAAGTCCCCGAGGTTTGCTCTCTGACTTAGTATTCTCCTTCTTGTAGTAATATTTAAAAATAGCAGCTGTTTCTAGACTGTTACTTTCTGTTTCTTTATATTGTTTCAGAAAAGCAATATTTAGCTTAGATCTGAGAAAACTAGTATTCTCCACATGAAAAGAAGTACTTAACTATAGCATATTCTTATCTTTATTATTTCAGTGTTTTATATTCTACTTTATTATTTCATGTTAGGGGAGGTGTATATTCTGTTTGATATTCATTTATAGTACGCATCTATCTTTCCATCGTCAAAATAAATGTGCTAAGAGCTTTCCAAGATAAAATACACAAACTTTTCCTCAAAATAGCTTCGATTCTGAAAGTATGTGCTTTCAGAACACTTTGTTATGTTGTTGAAACAATGTGCTCTGTTTTCTCCCCATTGTACAACACAGAAACTTAGATAAAGAACTGATGATTCAGTGTCCTTGCATCCTAAAGTAATACAATACAGTGTAATGCAGAAGGCAAAGGAATATGTGATTCACTCATGTTGTGGTAGATAAAGGTGATGGATTTTCAGAACTTCTATGAAGCCGGGACCACACCCATGTAGATAATATCTTAATCTAGGATCTGTCTGCATTATTTATCAGGAACATTATTAATGCAGCATTATGATTATCTTCCACATGGTAATGCTGCAAGATCGGGCAGTTTTGGACAAGATCCAATAATTGTCTCCATGCTTCAGATGTGAGTTTGATTCACTCTTCATAGTTGGAGCTGGACATCAGTAAGGTGCCAAAAATCCCTGAGAACTTTAGTTTTCTACTTCTGATGATTCCAAGGCCTCTTTAGCAGTTGCTCTGGTCATGTCCCTGTCTGCCCACTACTAGGAAGAGGTAAGCTGCTTTGTACCCATCTCACACCGGAGTCTGAAAGAAGTCCATAAATAAGTTTTCCTTGTCAAAGTCAACAGAGGTCCTGATCCCACATCAGCTACTCGCCCCAGAATCCAGGTCTGCAAAAAATACAATTTAGATGGTTGCTTTCTCTGTTCAGATCAGCAGTTGGGGTGTTGCCCATCTGCATCCATCTGTAAAATACAGACATAATCTTGTCAGTGAGTTTCTGAGGAAGAACTAACCAGTACATGAAGTGTTGCAAAACCGATACTGTCCTTGAATCTACAACTTTTATCAGCCAGTTGAGTTACGAGTAGTAGTTTCTGGGGTTATTTTTTTGGACAGTTTTGAAAATATTCCTTAAGGGTGAAGATGGAGAGGTTGAAGCTGAGATGATTCCCTGAAACACTGCTATTGGCAACAACATAGTCCAGTTCTTGTGTATGTACATTCAGCCTGTTTTTCAGGGTTTGTTTGGCTTCATTCAAATAATTTTCTAAGACATTCCATGGCACAAGTTTATGTTCTGAGAGGTACATACTAAGGGGTCTTTATTTTCTGGTGTTTCTGAAATCATATTGGAGAGTCTTAATTTACTGGACCAGCCCACTATTTCTCCATCCAGGAAAACAAAGTATGTTTGCCTTTACCTAGTTAATATCACAGACACAGAACTACCTTGTTGCAAAGTTTCAGCTGACTTCTGGTCTGTTTAGGAGGTAAATATGGTTATCTCTTCCTGAAAGTTGAGTCAGCTGTTAATGATTAGTGATCTATTCATAACTTGTAGTGGTCCCTCATCTGTGGATGGAAATGATTTTGAGCAGCTCACCTTGTGGTTTCACTAAAGATTTCCTTTTGCCCTTTTACATTATCTGATATTTTTTTAATGGAAGCACCTTATGTGGAGACAGTAACTTTGGGGAAGATGTTGGGGCAGAACATGGTACAGAAACCCATGTAATCACAGAATCACAGAACAACCAGGTTGGAAGGGACCCATCGGATCTTCTAGTCCAACCATTTCTATCTAACACTAAACCAAGTACCTCAAGACCTCATCCACCTGTGTCTTAAACACCTCCAGGGAAGGTGAATCAACCACCTCCCTGGGCAGCCTATTCCAATGCCCAATGACCCTCTGTGTGAAAAACCTCCTCCTAATCTCCAGCCTAAATCTACCCTGGCGGAGCTTGAGGCCATTCCCTCTCGTCCTGTCCCCTGTCACTTGGGAGAAGAGACCAGCTCCCTCCTCTCTACAACCACCTTTCAGGTACTTGTAGAGAGTAATGAGGTCTCCTCTCAGCCTCCTCTTCTCCAGGCTAAACAATCCCAGCTCTCTCAGCCGCTCCTCATAGGGTCTGTTCTCCAACCCCTTCACCAGCCTCGTTGCTCTTCTTTGGACTTGCTCCAGAGCCTCAACATCCTTCTTGTGCTGAGGGGCCCAGAACTGGACACAATATTCAAGGAGCGGCCTCACCAGTGCTGAATACAGAGGGAGAATCACCTCCCTGGACCTGCTGGTCACACCCTTTCTGATACAAGCCAGGATGCCATTGGCCTTCTTGGCCACCTGGGCACACTGCTGGCTCATGTTCAGTCGGCTGTCGACCAACACCCCAAGGTCCCTCTCCTCCTGGCAGTTTTCCAGCCAGGCTTCTCCCAGTCTGTAGCTCTGCATAGGGTTGTTGTGCCCCAAGTGCAGGACCCGGTATTTGGCCGTGTTAAACCTCATGCCGTTGGACACTGCCCAGCAGTCCAGCCTGTTTAGGTCCCTTTGCAAAGCCTCCCTACCCTCCAGCAGATCGACGCTTGCACACAGCTTTGCGTCATCTGCAAACTTGCTAAGGGTACCCTCAATGCCCTCATCCAGGTCATTGATGAAGACATTGAACAGGACTGGACCTAGCACTGAGCCCTGGGGGGCTCTGCTGTTTCAATTCAATTGTTTCTGTTCTCTGCTGTTTCAATTCTTGCTAACTTAGTTGGCTCGGGTTCAAGAGATCTCTTTGCTGAAGTGTCAAACACTTTGAAATTATTAAGCAGGTATTAAGACTGCCATAAATATTCCAGGGACTGTACTTGAATCCTTACAGTATTGTATGTGACAGGTTGGAGCCTGCCTGCAGCATGCTGTCAGAGGCTTACACATGTGGAACGTGCTGGATAATTGTTTTGTGTCTCCTTCCATGAGCTGATCTACCTAAAGGGAAAAATGTTTTTACTTTTAGCAGACAGGACATTCATTTTTTTCTAGCCCAGGAAATCAGTGTTTGGGGCTTTGAGTTTTTATTGTGGTTAATTCATGCTAGATGTATTTTAAACACTGAAGGACTTTGTAGGATTTGCAAATGCAGCCAATAGTCCAAATTTGTCACACATAGTAGAAACACTTCAAAGAGGAACTTAAAGAAGCCAACAAGTAAGTTGTGTGGAAGAGCAAGGAGCATTGACAGGACAAGAGGTAATGGCCTCAAGCTCCACTAGGGGAGGTTCAGGCTGGACATCAGGAAAAAATGTTTCACAGAAAGTGTCATAGGGCACTGGCAGAGGCTGCCCAGGGAGGTAGTTGAGTCACTTTCCCTGGAGGGGTTTTAAAGACAGGTGGATGAGGTGCTGAGGGACATGGTTTAGTGATTGATTGGAATGATTGGACTTGATGATCCAGTGGGTCCTTTCCAACCTAGTGATGCTATGATTCTATGATTATGGGCTTTATCTGGGCTGTATACAATATCCTCCTCAGTCACTGTCACTTTTTAGAAGCACAGACAGAAGTATAAAATAGTGCAAAAGCACACCAGCAGCTTAATCAGAACAAGGGTTATTACAGTAGAGTGCCAATCTATGAAGAACTGCTTGGTAATATCAACTTTCTGTTAATCCTGTAACAATCAGTCAATGGTGAATTGTTGATTTATTCACTAATTTACTCATAGCTAGATTGAAATAATGGAGTAAAATGAGCTCATTTAGACTGGTTCTTAAATTGAATGCTCCTAATTGCATTTGAAAGAATAGAGTTAATGTGTTTGAGTATCCCATTGACCCCACTCATCTATGTAATTAGTTAACTATTTTGGAAAGGAGATTACCTTACATGCCTTAAAAACTAGAACATGTTTTTCATACATTCTATACATGCTTCTGTACTACAGTCATTGTCCACATAAAATCTTCAATTGATACTAGTAGCTCTCTGTGTAAGCTGGCAATAGAACACATCAATTACTTTATTATATTTCCATTTAATTACTGAACTAGAATTCTGAAATTTGCACATATTCATTGTGGGTCACAGTGTTTAGCATGGGAGGGAATCCCAGTTTACACATTCCATTAGAAATACCAAAAGACCATCTGTCTTTCTTAGTGAGTTTCAATCATTTAAGAGCCTGAGGATATTTAGGCAGGAAAGGAGAAGTAAAAGAGAAAAGCTCTTGCAGTAAAAATATGAGCAGCTTACTTGCAAGTTTTAATGTTTCTAGAGAGACAGAAGCTGACTGCAATTTTACAAGAATCTGCTGCTCCACTTAATGTTTTTCATCCTTGTATTTTAGGAGAGTCACCTTTAAAAAGATGTCTCAGCAAAGACTTGGTGAGCTCCTGATCATTGGAGATCTCAGGTTTTGAAACAGAGCAAATGAAGAAGACAGTCTGATGCTGGGGATTTGAGCACTGTTTCCAGTTAGCAGTTCCTCTCCTTGCCTTTTTCCAAGATGATCATATTGGAAAGCAGACACCATTTTGAATGAGATAATTTGTGTTAAACTCTTCTGTGTATATTTACATCATGGTCCATTTTTGCATGTAGATGGACATCACCAGAGTGATAATGTGTGCAGCTGCAAATGAGAGTAATTGAGAGTATGAGTCTGTGCACCTCAACAGCCTGAAGCTGTGTCCACCCTTTCTATCTGTTGGGTGATTCCAAAGCTAAGACGGAAATCATTCTGGTTCTTCTAGCTGGATGTATCTGGACTTTTACTGTCTTCTTGCCTTTGTTTGTTTAAACTTTAAATGTCTAGAGGTTTTGAAAATGAACGAGTTCATGGTTACGTGTATGCCTACCCTCAGATTTATGCAGTGGTCTTGTCTCGAAGCATACATTAAACAAGTCTCTGAAAACACCCAGTCTTTCAAAGTACGATCATAGAATTATGGGACCATACAATGGTTTGAGTTGGAAGGGTCCTTAAAGGTCATCCAGTTCCAACTTCCCTGCCATGGGCAGGATGCCTTTCACTATACCAGGTTGCTTAAAGCCTCATCCAACTTGACCTTGAACATCTAAGGCCATAGGGCATCCATGACTTCTCTGGGCAACCTGTTCCAGTGCCTCACCACCTTCACAGTAAAAAAATTTCCTTCTAATATTAAATCGAAATCTACCCTTTTTCAGCTTACAATGTAATGTGTGACACCTGTACACTTAAAAGAGTTTTTAAAATTAGCTTTACGAGCTTTCTATGTTGATAATTTTTGTTTCTTTCCCAGATAACGTATATGGTTTAAAGTCAGGAGTGAACTGTTGTAACAGCAGAATCTGACACCCTACTTAAAGTTCTGAAGCATTTTAAGAGAATCTCCTAGGAGAGGAGTAATAAATGGTTTACCAGACTCTGCAGGAAATATTTTAGGATGAAACTATAGGAAGGATGCAAAGAGGTCTGTAAAGCTAGTGACACCATAACTGCTGCTAATTTTCCTTCTTGAGCTTGTGGGGTCTGTGGTAAAGAAGTACAAGATTAGATATTGGACAAAGGAGTAAAGCAACTGGATACATCTCTCCAGCTCTAGGGCTATGCTGTATTTTTCTCTGCTAAGTGAAGAAGATGATGGGTTTTGATGTGGGAGATGTATGTTAGTGTAATCTCTTAGGAGCAGTAAGGACAACAGGTGAAATAGTACAAGCTGCAGTTATTAGGTTAAGAACTGTTTGTGTTCATCAGATTTTGTCAGCAGAGGTACCCAAGTATTAAAGATGAGAAGGGCTATTAGGATTTGCAGCACCATCAACACAGGATGGGAAACTGCCTCACCCACAACAGGCACTATCTGCCTGATGGACTCAACTAGGCATACAAAGTTTTCTTTTCCCTTGCGATCAAGCACTATGAGGGCTCTTAGGAGGATATGAAAGATTATAACGGTTGGAATGTCCTTCATTTAAGGATCTCATGACCCAGCCCGATGTCATGTGAGGTCTTTGTCAGGAATCCAGACCCCAGGTGCTCATTGCTAAACCTTGAACTCTTTGCTGAGGATGAATATAAAAACCTATTGAAATAATCACAGAATGGCTGAACTTGCAAGGGACTTCTGGAGGTCATCTGGTTCAACTTTCATGCTCGAGTAGGGCTGCCTAGAGGTGATTGCCCAGGGCCTTGCCCAGATGGCTTTTGAATACATCCAAGGATGGAGATGCTACATCCCTGGTCAACCTGTGGCAGAGCTCAAACATCGTCATAGTGAATAAGTATTTCTTGATATTCAGAGGGAACCTATTGCATTTTAGCTTGTGGTCGTTGCCTCTGGTCTTGTTACTGAACACCACTGAGAAGAGACTGGCTCCCACCTCACGCCACACTTTTTTCAGGTGCTTAGAAACATTGATGGGATCCCCTAGAACCTTTCTAGTTTTCTCATCCTTTCCTTATTGGAGAGATACTCCAGTCCATTATTCTACTTAGTGGTCCTTTGATGGACTCTCCAGTGTGTCCATGCCTGCTGTATTGGGGAGCCCAGAACCAAATGCAGGACCCCAGATAAGGCCTCACCCGTGCTTGTTAGAGAGGAAGGATCATCTCCCTCCACCTTCTGGCAACGTTCCTAATGCAACCCAGAATACTATTTGCCTTTTTTTGCCACAAGGGTGCATTGCTGACTCATGTTCAACTTAGTGCCCACCGGGACCCCAAGTCCTTTTCTGAAAAGCTGCTTTCCAGCCAGTTGACTTCCAGTATGTACTGGTACCTGGGGTTGTTAGTCTGCAGCTGCAGGGTGTCACACTTTTCCTTGTCGAACGTGATGATGTTCCTATTGGCTCATTTCTCCAGCTTATTGAGGTCCTTCTGGATAGATCAGTATATTAAGCACTCCTCCCAGTTTTGTAACCTCAGCAAACTCGCTGAGAGAGCACTCTACTCCATCATCCAGGTTGTTAGTAAAGATGTTGAACAGAATTTGATCCAGTATTGACCCCTGGGGTATGTTGCTAGTTAAAGGCTTCTAACTAGACTTGGTACATCCAATCACAGCCCTCTGAACCTGTTAATCCAGTGTCCAACCCACTTTACTCTTTGTCCAGCCCATACTTCCATAACTTCTCTATGTGAATATTATTGGAGACAGTGACAAAAGCCTTACTGAGGAAAAGGCAGACAATACTGACTGCTCTTTCCTCATCTACCAAGCCAGTCATTTCACAGAATCACCAGGTTGGAAAAGACCTCCAGGATCATAAATTCCAAACATTCCCATCAATCACTAAACCATGCCCCTCAGAACCTCATCCACCCATCTTTTAAACACCTTCAGGGAAGGCGACGCAACCAACTCCCTGGGCAGTCTGTGCCAGTGCCCAATGACCCTTGTCAAGCCTGAACCTCCCCTGGTGGATCTTGAGGACATTCCTTCTTGTCCTGTCACCTGCCATTTGGAAGGGGAGGCCAGCTCCCTCCTCTACACAACCTCCTTTCAGGTAGTTGTAGAGAGCAATATTAAGTTTCATAGAATCATAGAACAACCAGGTTGGAAGAGACCCATTGGATCTTTTAGTCCAACCATTCCTATCAAACACTAAACCAAGTCCCTCAATACCTCATCCACCCGTGTCTTAAACACCTCCAGGGAAGGGGAATCAACCACCTCCCTGGGCAGCCTATTCCAATGCCCAATGACCCTTTCTGTGAAAAACTTCCTCCTAATCTCTAGCCTAAATCTGCCCTGGCGGAGCTTGAGGCCATTCCCTCTTGTCCTGTCCCCTGTCACTTGGGAGAAGAGGCCAGTTCCCTCCTCTCTACAACCTCCTTTCAGGCACTCGTAGAGAGTAATGAGGTCTCCCCTCAGCCCCTTCTCCAGGCTAAACAACCCCAGCTCTCTCAGACGCTCCTCATAGGGTCTGTTCTCCAACCCCTTCACCAGCTTCGTCTCTCTTCTCTGGACTTGCTCCAGAGCCTCAACATCCTTCTTGTGGTAAGGGGCCCAGAACTGAACACAATATTCAAGGAGTGGTCTCACCAGTGCTGAATACAGAGGGACAATCACCTCCCTGGACCTGCTGGTCACACCGTTTCTGATACAAGCCAGGATGCCATTGGCCTTCTTGGCCACCTGGGCACACTGCTGGCTCATGTTCAGTCGGCTGTCAACCAACACCCCCAGGTCCCTCTCCTCCTGGCAGTTTTCCAGCCAGGCTTCTCCCAGTCTGTAGCTCTGCATAGGGTTGTTGTGCCCCAAGTGCAGGACCCGGCATTTGGCCGTGTCAAACCTCATGCCATTGGACACTGCCCAGCGGTCCAGCCTGTTTAGGTCCCTTTGCAGAGCCTCCCTACCCTCCAGCAGATCGACACTTCCACACAGCTTTGTGTCATCTGCACATCTGTTTGTCAAGGGTGACTTGCATTTATGAATTCATTATGGCTACTCCTAATCATCTTCTTGTCCTTAATGTACCTGCAGGTCCCTGGATCCTCCGTTTGCTCTTTTTGAAGAATGGAGGGATAACCACAAAGGGATAGAGAATGCGTACACAAGACAAATTATTTCAAGTTTCTGGATTCTGATGAATTTCACTATAGTGTATTTAGAGACCACCAGCAGTTCAGGAGCTGTTGTGGTATAGTTGAGGGCTTCTGAAAAAATGTATGAGGCCCTATAGAGTTAGGAATGGCCAAATTTAGTACTTAATTTTCAAAATAAAAAGATGGAACCAGTCGGTTTAACACTGATGCCTAAAAACTATTGGAAGAAAAACTAAAGCTATTGTTGGGTACCTGGAAGGTATAACTAAAGTAAAATTGTCAAGAGCAACTCAAGTGGAACCAATCTAATATTTTCTGACAAGGCTGGCTGATGGGAAAGAATCGGTACCTGTCATCTCTTGACTTTAGTGGAGCTATTACACTTGACATCCTCATATGGAAGCTAGAAAACTCAGTTCTGGAAAAAGCTGTAGCACAGAAATGTACAAAAATACATTACTTTAAGAACAGGTACAAATAGTTTGCTGTAGCTGTTGGTAATGGCTGGCTGAACTACCTCAGAACCTTCTCACCATTGCAGACTCTCCTTCCCTGTCCAAACTAAGATATCAGGCTACTTCTTTTTCACATTCCAAGGGATGCCCAGCTGTTTGATCAAGGTCAAGAAGGCCAGAAAAACTTCTTAATATGCTTCAATACTGTGGGAAAAGCAATTAAATTGCTTGCAGGCCCCTATCCTGGGCATCAGTTCTGATTTCAACCATATTCCAGATCTTTCCAAGTAAGGTACCTGCAATCTAGTCATTCTGTTTATCTACTTATCTAAAACATTTGGCCAGACACTTCATGTTGATTCCTGAATCACCACCTCTCTGGTTTTGAGACCCTCACTACTCCTTCTTTGTCGATGTACTTTCTTTACTTGTTTTTCTGCCTCAGAATTGAAGTCTGCTCTCCGAAAGTACATGGAAAGCTGAAATTCAGAACAAACTTCATAGTCATGTGTCACAGCTTTCCAGTTTGCTATCATCTTCCGCTCATGCCACTGCTGGAAATATTTATAGTGAGCTTGCTAGTGTGGTAAAACCACTGCCTGTCAGGCACATCAATATCCACAGCACTGAAAAGCAGATGCAAGCTAAATTTTTGGACAATAGTCTTGAGATTTTATAGAGGCAAAGTTAAATATATCTTGTCACATGGCCTATTTGAGCCAAGAGTAAGAGTACGGAAGGGATCGTGATTTTATATAGGAAGGTAAGCACTAGAAATCACAGTACTACTGGATATTGACAAAACTTCTCTTCTAAAAAGAAGAACTTCTAGAATAACATATAGCTAGATGAAGGCTGTGCCAAGAAATTCATGCTGGACACCAACAACCAAGGGCGCATGGCTTTTCCTGCCTTTACAGCCCTCTCCCAGCCCTCTCTATTGCATGAGACCCCATAACAGGCTTAGGTGTGGACGACTGTGACCCACGTAAACAGCTTGCCTTGTTTGCTCCATGGGAAAACTAGTAATGAGGCTAAGCTTTCCCTTGTGGCAGCTTTCCAAGGATATATGAGGCCCTGTCCACAGCTTCTTCTTTCAAACCACAAGGCATCCCTTGGATTGCTCTTAGCTCCTTGTTGTTCCACTACACAGCACTCCTACTGCTCCCTCAGTGCCTCCAGTCCAGGACTGCCTTGCTGACCCCTTGGTGACTCTGTGTCCCACTATGCTCCATGGCTTTGCCCAAACCAAGACCAACGCTTAGCTCAGCTGTAGCCAAATTTCTTACTGGGAAGCAGAATGGTCGGGCCCTCATTTGAGGTTGGTGGCAGTTTACAAGAGGCCCTCTCCCAGTCCCAAGCATGCCAGGAACAGGTACAGTCTTGCTTCTTGCTTTCTGGACAAGGGCCCCAAAATCCGTGTGGTCTGATTCTCCAGCCTTTGTTTCCCTTTCAGTAAACTGGCACCAGAACACAGGCTTTCACAAGGCACAGTGATTGCACATGGCAACTTTGTCCATGGGGCTGGACATGCCTAAAAGTGAAACTGGGGTTAATTTCCAAGGATATCCTTCTATCCTTCCAGAACCCTCGTTGTTGAGCCTTACCTCAAAGCCTTAAGTCCCTAAGCCCTGGGAACTCTGCTCTATTTCACCCTTCCTCAAGAAACTACTTTAGATCATGCATCTTGAAGCCTCACAGCTCTTCTGGCTTCCTTTGGGATGTGGTTCTTTGGAATACTCTTCCTGCCCTCCAGAGCTTTTCTGTTCCTAAAGCCTGGCTTTGAGCATAGCCAGAGTTTTCTCTCCATTACCCACTGGAGAAGTCTAGACAGCCTGGGTGTCTGCCTAGAAACCTTGTAGTCACTCTGCAGAGATCCCTGGGATATTTGAAAATGGACCTCAGTGACAGGGAAACAGTATAGCCATTTGGTACCACAGGAAGGGTTTTGGGAGGGTTTTTCCCTGATGTGATGGCTGAGACAAGTGGAATACCTCCCTGTTTCAGCACAGGAGAGACCTTTACCTCCTGAGTGACATTAAGGTTTGGGCCTTTCCTTATCTAGTCAAGTTATGAACATGAAGCAGAAGTTAGGAACAAGCTTGTGGGACTCCACTGGGAAACAGATACAGTGTTAGTATAGGGGCCACTCAGTTTCTCAGTGAGGAAATGAGAAACAATGTGGAAAAGGCTCGTAGAGCATAACCTAACTGTAGAGCTTCTCAAGTGTAAGGGAGAGGGTGAGAATAAATATGCTTTTGGGAAAGCTTTCCCAAAATGCATCTTTCCGTAGTGAAGGTAGAACTCTCCTTTATGTGTTTTCCTGTCACTCTTACAGCCCAGAACTGAGCAATACCTACTGTTTGGGAGCAGGAAGGCTCTGCAGAGGGACCTGGATGGGCTAGATATATGGCTCAAGGCCAATTGTATGAGATTCACCAACGCCAAGTGCCAGGTTCTGCACTTAGGTCCCAACAACCTCATTAATGCTAGAGTCTTGGGGAAGAGTGGCAGGAAAGATGTCCAGCAGAAAAAGACCAGGGGGTGCTGGTCAACAGGCAGCTGAACATGAGCCAGCTGTGTGCCCAGGTAGCCAAGTAGGCCAACAGCATCCTGGCTTGTACCAAAAATAGTGTGACCAGCAGGAGCAGGGATGTGATTCTGCCCCTGTACTCAGCACTGATGAGGCTGCACCTTGAATACTGTGTTTCATTTTGGGCTCCTCAGTACAAGAAAGACATTGAGCTGTTGGAGTGCGTCCAGAGGAGGATAATGAGGCTGGTGAAGGTTTTGGAGCACAAGCCTTATGAGGAGCAGCTGAAGGAACTGGGATTCTTGAGCCCGGAGAAGAAGGGGCAGGGAGCGACCTTATCACTCTACATAACTGCCTAAAAAGAGGTTGTAGTGAGGTGGGTGCTGGTCTCTTGTCCCAAGCAGCAAGCAATAGGATGAGAAGAAATGGCCTCAGGTTGTGGTAGGGGAGGTTTAGATTGGATATCAGGAAAAATTTCTCAACTGAAAGAGTGGTGAAGCATTTGAACGAGACACCCAAGGAAGGGGTGAAGTCTCCATACCTATAGGTGTTCAAAAAATATGTACATGTGGCACTTCAGGACATGATTTAGTAGGCATGGTGGTGTTGGGCTGACAGTTGGAATGGATGAGGCCACGGAATAGTTTGTTGCCTGTAAAGGTTCCTTTCTCTAAAACAAAAGGCTTCTAATTTGTTTATTCCCTATAAAAGTTCCTTTGTCCTCCTTGTTCTTGATCTCCTGTGGTTTGTTTTGGGTCTGTTTTTTTTTTTTTTGTTTTGTTTCAGTGTTACCAAAAGAATCTTTCTCTTGGAGTATCACACAGGGCTGTGGGATTCCCCCACAGTTCCCACAGAAGTAGGATTTGTCCAGAGGACACAGGGATTCTCACACTGAGGCAGAGAAGAGACTAGGATATTAGGCTACTGCAAGTGTAAGCTATGTAGCAGGAACCCTTAAATTGTAGATATGGGTGAGCTGACAGCTCAACGTGTTCTATGTCGCAGGAGATGTATAGCTGACTTTGGGAATCACTCCTCCACAACGTCCTTCTCCTCCCATGCTTTAAGGTCTTCTTTGACCTTGTCTGGTCCTAAGGACGGTCTATTCTCCATTGCTTCTGTGGGTTGGAGGACCTTTTGGGGATGAGGAAAAAAAAATGTTATTTTTTCTTGTAGAACAAGCATCTCTACAAATCTTTCTGCAGATCATCACTGCCTGTCTAATGCCAATGAATTATTAACCTGTTTAGAGCTGTAGGTATATGTGCGTAACATATTTAAGCACAGAAATTTGGATGAGCTCTGTTTTTAAGCAATTCTGTACAGAACAAATGCATGACATCCTCCTGAATCTTCACGCTTGCTATTCTCTTGGGGTCGGGGAGGGGGTCACTGCCAGCACCCTGGCTGCAAACACAAGGCTTTTACAAAGGCTTGAGGAGTTTTTTCAGTCCAGCCCCTTGATGAATACTTAACCTAACATGAATTATTCAGACTGAGCTGTCCTTTCTGAGGAGGAGGTCGGAATGGGTGAGGATGGCTTTCCCAGAGAGGTGCTGCTGCTTGGGGACAGGGTGAACGTAAACATGTGTAGCAGAAGGACCTAGATGACAACTGGAGAAATAAAGAGTGGCAGAGAGGAGGAGGGGAAATGAGGGGAGGCTTTAGGTGACCAAAACTCCAGCCCTTTACTTACCTGAATAGCACCTGTCAGTGATTATTTTAACTAGGACCTTCAGGCAGCAACTACCAAGTATTAATTCTTTTTCTTACATGCTTAATTAAAATGAAAATTAAAAATGGATAAGCTCTGGCACTTAATTGGGCTTTTATTGCCAATGTTCAAAAAGGAAACAGCTTAGGGACAGATAGGTTTCTCAGCTATTTGATGTTTCTCAGCTATTTGATATTTCTCAGAGTCGTGTCACCAGATGGGAGAAGCAGTGGCACTGTATGATATAAAATGTTGAGAAAGCCTTGAAGAATCACAGGCTCGATACAGATCCAATTATGTCTACGATGGTCTCCAGAGTCTAGGGCTAGGATGTGTTATTCTAGCATACCACAGCAAACTACAGGCTCACCTAATAATGAAATACCAATGAAAAAAAGATATCCCATTTCCATCATACCAAGGCAATCCAGGAGGAAAGAAAGTGTCTGGGAACAGCATGTTATAGGCAGTTCATGTCTGTAAGGAGCCGTGCTAATGATTTCCCAGTGGGTGGAACTGGAGAGGAAGTCTTATCTCCAGACTCCTCAGAGATAGTCAGTGGGAAACCACCAGCTCCAAAGCTTATTTTTCTGACTGACTAATAGAAGTGCAGAAGTCACAGATACGGTATGTGTTATGTGTCAAAGTTAAAGCAGTTTGCACTGAGACTGAATCATAACTGCATTAAGTCAGGCAGAAAACCTTGTAGGGAATGCAAGGATAATGACAACAATAATAGGAAGAGAAATAAAAGATGCAGTCCAAGGAGCCACCCAACCATCTGAAATCCTACTATATTTAATTTGCTTCTGAGAGAAGCGTTCTGTCATGGCAGACAGACAAGGATACATCATTGGCTGAAGCAAATAATCATGGCTCTTCTGAAGCCAGCAAAGCTGTATTGATTTACATTACTTGATAGTCTCTGCTCGAAAATTCGTCATTATAACAAATACCATAAAACTTCAACTTTGTCACTGGAGGAGAGCCTGTAGGGATGACAGAAAGGAATCATCTTTCCTGCTTAATCAAAAAGATTACTCAAATGGGAAACCATCCTGCACCAGTCTTCCTTCAGGATATGATGCCACAGTGTTACGAGGGACAGCAGTATGGGCAACAATTGTGGAAAACAGCTGAGCTGCCAAAAAAAAGGAACGCCTGGCAGCTGGAGATGTTAAACAGGAAAGGATGGCAAAAAAAAAGAGGGTTTGTAAACAGGACAAGTGTATGAGTGTTTTACTGGCTGTATGCTCACTGCCAAGGATCTACATGGATGGATGTCTACCACAGGTCTAGCAAAAGGAAGCTGAGGAGTCTTTTTAGAATCTCTAAGAGGAGCATGGTGGATCCCCAGACTCATCTGCAGAAGGACTTTCTTTAAGCTCTGTTCTAGGCTGGAAGAGGAAGGTTGATTGGAAATTTGAGCTTTTTAGGAACAGAGATGTGACTTGAATTCATGTTCTGGTTTTAGATGTAGCACATTTCCAGGGAATGGACTGCATATGGGTTTGGGAACACTACGTGCCTGGTCCCATCAGGGGCATGTTGCTCTCCAGAGGCTTGCAAGTTATCAGCAATCTAGTAAGTGCATCATTGTATGCACCCTATTTCTATTAATAATGCCTTTCTTCTTGCCAACAGGGTTCAATTCTTCCTTTTTCTCATTGTCTGAGCAGGGACTTTTAGTAAATGTCGTCTTTTATACATTTATTATATGCCACAGGAGGGTGCTTTATACTATAGTACAATTGTACACAATTGAAGGAGAAGAGAAGCTAAGCAAACAGAATCATATAGGAATCCACAGAGCTTGTCTTTGCTGTGGTAAACACAAGCAAGCTCATAATCAACATTATTTGTTATTCAAAACCTCTCGCAAGCCACTTCCATAAGCTATATGGTGTTGGGGGAGGAGAATCCGCTCTCATCTTCCAAGACATATAGCAGATGGCTCATGTTTTATGAATGGAGAAGGCAGCACATCTACCTATACGTATACACACACATCAACACATGGGCATGTGCCCAGGCTTAAGTGTTGCATGTCTTAGTCCAATGCACTATTGTATCATGTGCTTTTCAACAGGCAATTTGCTCTGGTTTCTCTTCTCAAACCTTGGCAAGCTGTTCTTCCCATCTCTCTCTCTTCTCGTATTGCAGTAGTAGCAATGTCACACTGTTTAGCTAACAGGTTGCCTTCTGAAATACATCTGCTTATCTCTGCTCAATCTAAATTGCCCACATCCACCTCGTTTTTTATGTGCATGTAGAAATTTGTTGGCACTTTTAAAAGCAGAGAAGAAATTATCGCCTGTGCTCTAATAAGGAGACTGCATCAACCTTGCCTTTTGACATGGATGGCCTTTATTTTCCCACCTGCAAAGTTCAGATTCAGAATTTCCATTGCTTTTCTGCAAGGCCTGATTTCCCAACCTTGATTAAGTCCTTGGAATGGGAGAGAATTGTGAAGTGCACAGGGAGGTAAATTAGCTTGGGCAGAAGAAGTATGCTTTAATGTGGCAAGACTGATTGAAGTAGCAGAGATTGCACAAGTATTTTGAGACAGCACTGGGCTTTGCAGCCAGACCCTTTGTGCTGCGGGATTCCCCTTGTAAGTGTGGAATGTCAGGAGATTATCTGCCCAGCTGGCAGAAAACCAGACTTAACCGAACACACACTTCAGTTTACTTGTCTTTGGTGCAACAACCACTAAATGCAGAAATGCAACGATATTAGAAAATAATAAGCACACCTAACAGTAGAATTCTCGCTGGTCATTAGCTAAGCAAACATGCAGACTTCTTACACACATTTTTTTTTAATGGCACTGTTGTAATATAGAATATAGATTGTGTATTCAAGACTGCAAATGAAGCTGGAATCCTTGGAGAGCCTCAGAGTGACTCAGCCAGTGTAAAGGATTTGTCACGTCATCCTGAGGATATGACAGTAATTTATACTGATATGGGCGTGATGACAGTGAGCCACGTCCCGCAGACAATACACCCCCTTTGCCAAAGGAGCTCTGCGAGAGAGATAATGCTAGTCCTACCATCTGAATCTGTAGCAAGCTGGCATAAGCCCAAAACAAATCTGTAGATGCTTCTTATAAAAACCATTGTATCAAATTGAATCTGTGGGTGGAAGGGAACAGGGGCTTGGATTGTGATCCAAAAGATATGAGGGTGGTTGGAAACAGGAACCATCTTGAACACTGCCTTGCAGGGTAACTACGTGTGGAAGGCATCTCCCTGTCCCTGGGGTTCTTCCCATGGGGCATCTCACAAAGGGCATGGCAGATCCCAGCCTTCAGTTGAAAATGCCTCTAGTGACTGCTGCTCTGCAGCATGGCTGGTGGTCAGACCCTTCGAAGTCTCAGTCTGGCAGCCAACTCACATTTTTGTCCCATTTTCCCTGGGTTTCAACATCCTTACCCTTTTACAGAAATGTCCAAAACAGCAGGGAGTTTTTCTCTTCACAAGATTACTTTTCAATTTTGTTCTCTTTGTGAGGGTTTCTCCCTTAAGCTCCCCAGCAAGACTGCAGAAAACTCCCAGTTTGTTTAAATGATTTCTCATCCATTGACCTCAAAGCATGCTGAGCGTTCACTTATACAACTATATGGTCATGGCTTCACAAAAGGACTTCACCATCAGCCATAAGGGTTAACAGAATTGATAATTCTGTATCTTCCACTGAGCTATTCATAACCCTACAGTGTATATAAATACCTGCACATATGTTTATATATATGCACATATGTATATAGATAGATATATATATGCACACATATATATATGTTTGGGCACATCTTTGTATATTTATACAGGGCAGACAGAATGTATCAAGTGGTTCTAAAACATAGGGACAAAAGTTTGGACCCCAAAATTGCTTTCTTGACCTAATATGTTGTAATGTAATTTAGGGTACAAATTAATCCTGAATAACTTGGTGATATGATGACAGGATGCACTCAGTTGTGTGCTTTTGAGTATGATAAGCCACAAGAGATATCAGTCAGGCTTTCCTAGTGACTTTCCACCTATATCAAACTTCTATATCTTTGCACATACTCAGGATCCACTGGGTATGTGAACAGAAAAGTTGAAGAGTACAATGGTATCTCAAATAAAAGTATGCCTCCAGTTGTAATTAACAGCTGCAGAATTTACATAAACTTCATATCAGTGTATGCGTGTGTGTGTCTGTAGCATTTCAAAACAGAGTATACAGCAAAAATCTGGGCATCACCAGAAGGAAAGAAAAAGGAAGCTATGCACTGTTCCAGAAACCTCATTGTGAAGTTTGGGTGGAAAAGATAGTGGGATTTAATCCAAGTTTGGTGAAGATGCTGATGTTCATTGTCTAGAAAAGTGACATATTATCTCTTTCTCCACATTTTTTATTCTAGTAGAAAGTTTATTTCCCATATATTATGACATGCAATTCCCTGGGTCCTGCTGTGTGAGCGAGGCCTCTGCCATCAAGCTCAGCTAGTTTTGAGGAGTGCCTACTTTCCTGAATTTCTGTAATTTAGGTTCCTATCTGAGGCTTGAGTAGCCCTGTCAAGATTAAACCTCCTCCACTGGCATAGCTCTCAGGGTCGCTGAAATACATAAGCTTTCCCACCACTTCTAGATGCTCTCCCTTTCATATATATAGTATGCACATATAAAACCTGGGAACTCTGAAAAGACAAAGGCCTCCATGACCTTACAGGCACAGGTCATGTGATGTAAGTGGGAACTTCCTCTGAAAAATCACTGCAAGACTTGTCCCATGTGATTACATGCCATGATTATATACAGTAAAGTGTTCAGAGTTTAAAATACACTCCAGATGCTTTTTCCTGCCCTTTCCTCCCACTCAGCTTGACTTTTTCCTAGTTGACTGATTCTCATAGTTTATATTCAGAGATTCAGTATTTTGCTTACTTACCAGATCAGCCTTTTTGGGCACACCAAAAACTGCTCTGTAAGCCCATGGAAACACAATATCCTATGCTGAGAAGCTGTGGTGTAACAGAAAGGGATGAGTAATCTGAGTGTGAGTGTTCAGCTGTACTCAGCAGCAGATGAGCTCTGGTTTTTGTGAGATCAGCAGGAGTTTTCCCAACAATCCTAAAGGTACAGAATCAGGCCAGTTTTGGGAAGGAATGACAAATGCAATCTAACAAAGAATGAGAAATCATAGAATCATAGAACAACCAGGTTGGAAGGGACCCATCAGATCATCGAGTCCAACCATTCCTATCAAACCAAGTCCCTCAAGACCTCATCCACCCGTGCCTTAAACACCTCCAGGGAAGGGGAATCAACCACCTCCCTGGGCAGCCTATTCCAATGCCCAATGACCCTCTGTGTGAAAAACTTCCTCCTAATCTCCAGCCTAAATCTCCCCTGGTGGAGCTTGAGGCCATTCCCTCTTGTCCTGTCCCCTGTCACTTGGGAAAAGAGGTCAGCACCCTCCTCTCTACAACGTCCCTTCAGGTAGTTGTAGAGAGCAATGAAGTCTCCTCTCAGCCTCCTCTTCTCCAGGCTAAACAACCCCAGCTCTCTCAGCTGCTGTTCATAGGGCCTGTTCTCCAGCCCCTTCACCAGCTTTGTTGCTCTTCTCTGGACTTGCTCCAGAACCTTAACATCCTTCTTGTGATGAGGGGCCCAGAACTGGACACAATATTCAAGGAGCGGCCTCACCAGTTCTGAGTACAGAGGGAGAATCACCTCCCTGGACCTGCTGATCACACCATTTCTGATACAGGCCAGGATGACATTGGGCTTCTTGGCCACCTGGGCACACCGCTGGCTCATGTTCAGTCGGTTGTCCACCAACACCCCCAGGTCTCTCTCCTCCTGGCAGTTTTCCAGCCAGGCTTCTCCCAGTCTGTAGCTCTGCATAGGGTTGTTGTGTCCCAAGTACAGGACTTGGCATTTGGCCTTGTTAAATCTCACGCCATTGGACACTGCCCAGCGGTCCAGCCTGTTTAGGTCCCTTTGCAGAGCCTCCCTACCCTCTAGCAGATCGACACTTGCACACAGCTTGGTGTCATCTGCAAACTTGCTAAGGGTGCCCTCAATGCCCTCATCCAGGTCGTTGATGAAGACATTGAACAGGGCTGGACCTAGCACTGAGCCCTGGGGAACCCCACTTGCCACTGGCCTCCAGCTGGATTTAACACCATTTACCACCACTCTCTGGGCCCGGCCATCCAGCCAGTTTTCCACCCAGGAGAGTGTGCGTCTGTCCAGGTCAGAGGTTGACAGTTTCCGTAGCAGAATGCTGTGAGAAACTGTCAAAGGCTTTACTGAAGTCCAGAAAGACCACATCCACAGCCTTTCCCTCATCCAGCAGCCAAGTCACTTTGTCATAGAAGGCGATCAGGTTGGTTTGGCAAGACCTGCCTTTTGTGAACCCACGTTGACTGGGCCTGATCACCCGGTTTTCTTGCATGTGCTTCATGATAGCACTCAAGATCACCTGTTCCATGACTTTCCCTGGCACTGAGGTCAGACTGATCTTGAGTCTGAGACAGGTGATCTTGAGTGATTTCATGAAGCACTTACAAGAGAACCGGGTGATCAGGCCCAGTCAACATGGGTTCACAAAAGGCAGGTCTTGCCAAACCAACCTGAGCTCAGACTTACCTCAGTTCCTTCTGTTCCTTCTGTTCCAACCCAAACCATTCGATGATTCTATGATCTGCCTTTTAATTCTCCATTTCTTTGCTTAGCAATATGTAAACATCAAAAATATCCAAAGTTAACTCCATCATTTTTTTACCATCTACCTTTGCACTCCTGCTCCCACCTCTCCTGCTCCCATGAGGAGGAAACACCATAGTCTTCTATAGACAAGAGCTCACAAAGTTTGCTTTCTATGCACCAATTTTACTTACAGCTTGTAAATATGAAAGGAAGATGAAAACAGAGCTGGGATGTGACCCAAAGAGGGGCATAATAGTCAGTTAGAAAAACTGCAGAAACGTTAGGTAAACTTAGACAGCTTAGCTTACTGTCTGCTAGTAAAGGCCTTGAAGACCCTGGATGTTGATAAAAGAGGAGATCATTCACAGACGTTCACTGATAAGGAAAAGTTGGAATGCAGAAAGCTAACTGCAGCTCAACCAGGATGAGTCTGCACCTGCGCACACTTTGAAATCAGAGACAGTTCATGAGGAAGATGAAGGCGACTTCAGCCCTAAGCCCCAGACCACAACATTGTGCCTGAGCAAGTAGAGAAGAAGCTTCTTGAATCTAATTATAATAAGAAGAGGGGAAAGGTCATGAATATGTAATAGGTGCTTACACATAGGCATTTCTTCACACTATCTGCTTGTTAGACTGTTTGGTGTGCGAGTTAGAAGGATTACTCACTCGCACCCATCAACAAATAATACCTGCTTTATAACCCTTAACGGAATTATAGAGTTTGAATCCGCAAAACACAATAGTTAAGAACAACCTTGGATGCAGAACAAACTGCCATTCCATTTAGTACAGTGTTTTGGTTTCCTTCCATGGTAGATTTCCATGCTGATGGGACCCCAAACAAGTCTTGGGATCTCTAGGTCCCCTTTCTCTTTGTGAGCAAACTGTGAGCAATTTTATGAGATCTGCTTCACACGTGCAGGACAGAGAAACAAAGAAATATACCAACGTATTCTGGAAGGTATGCAGAGAAATGCTGATATGAGGAAGGAGGAAGGCTGATAGACAGATCCCTTCTCAGGGTGATTACAAGAAAAACTTTACAGCCTCCACTTTTGTCTGATTCATTCAAATAGTTCTTCCTATATCTAGTTATTTACATATTAAGAGGAATAATATTATTCATGCTAGTGATGTTCATGGAGGTACTAAGGGAAAAGAGTGGTTTATAATAAGAAATATATATATATTTCCAGCCTTAAACACAGTTCGTTGTAGGCACCACATATAATGCATCATTCGTCAAGAACTGGAGCACATTAGAGAGCTGGATTTGCCTGCCTTTTCCTGCCTTGCTATACCTTTCCTGGTCTTTCATCAGGCAGCAGCAACCACTCCTCTAAGTTCTGCTGTGACATTTCTCTCTGATGTTGATGCTCCAGAGTTCTGTAAGGAAAGGAGTAGGTTTACTGCTGCATAGGATCACTGGAGATATCACAACTCAAGATCCCATGAGGTCCTCGCAGTATCTCAACTGGTATCTCATACTGGCTCGCTTGTGAGATTTCTTTTGTGATGTCAGTTATTTTTTCTATTGGTGTGAAAGAACTGTTTAGATTACTTGTCAGCCAGAAGAAGCAGCACTACTGCACTGAACACATGCAACTCCTTGGCACACCAGACCAATGTAAATACAATCTACAATGCATAGGAGAAAGAGAACTCGAAAACCAGGGAGCCTGATCTTCACCTATCAGAAATCCCATACTTTTCCTTGCCTCTTTAGCCTCACTTGTTATTGCAGCAATATCATTTTTTCTGCTTTCTCTGTCTCAATTCTTTGCTCCTGCAGAGACAGTATATTCCCCCCTCCCCACCTTTGTCTTCCTTAGGCTCATAGAAACATGAAATTAACTACTCTACTTATAATATATTCTTAATACATATATATTCTTAGTGTATGTTTTCTATATAACCTTCCCAACAGTCTTTCTCGTTTTCAGCCTACTTTCATCTTTCTTGAGCTTGTATCTCCTACTATACACAGTAGTTCAGATAATATCTCACTGTACTCCTAATGCAGTGGCATTAATACTTCTCCATTTCTGCTAGACATACTAATGTTTAAGGATTGCATTTGCATTTTTTGCAGCCTCATCAGACTGGTAACCTATCATAATAAAAAAGAAAACTAATACAGTCAGGTCCTTTTCTTCCCTTGTCCTTTCTACAGAGCCCCCTGGTTTATAGCTGAAAAACTTATTTATTTGGACATACATTATCCCTGCCTTTCAAGCTTTTGCATGTAATCCCTTTTTTATTATTGGAGTCTGTGAAGTCATTCCTTTTTCCCCTTTATAATGTTTAAAACCTTGTACCTAAGTGTCTTTATCACATTTCAATAGCTCACTCTTGCTTTGCACTGTATTTATTTGTGGAAACATTAAATAAGAATAATCTCAAGACCGAACCTTGAAAAACTCTGCTCATAATCTCCCTCCAGCCAACAGTTCTCTTTTCACTAGCTTCATCTTCTGTTTATCTGCTTTGTTTTACCTTGCATTTCCTATCCCAAGGCAGATCTTTACTAATGGTTTCCAATGCAACAAAGTACCATAGGCTTTATGGAACAAATATCTCCTTTTCTGAAAAATCAATCCTATTAAGGGAAGCTATTGCATATAATGTAACTTGGATAACCCAGAGGTGGGGGGTATTAGTATTTTTTTCATTCTTGTCTGTTTTTTAAATTGTTCCTGGTGCTAAAGTCTATTCTAAAACCTTATCTGCCTGAGATCATCATAATTATCCACCAGAGCTGCTGAGACCAGAGCAGTGATCCACCAGAGCACAGACTATATTCCCTTTTTCTTAGAAAATGTGGCATGAAACATCCCATTTGCTACTCTCTGTTCATAGAATTCCAGAATCCTATAGTACTAGAATCATAGAATGTCCTGAGTCGGAAGGGAACCTCAAGGATCATGGAGTCCAAGTCCCGTCCCTACACAGGACAATCCCAGCATTCACACAACATGTCTGACAGAATCACAGAATCACTAGGTTGGAAAAGACCCATTGGTGGATGACCGAGTCCAACCGTTAATCACAGAATCACTTGATGATGTGGTTCAAATGTTTCTTGACTATTGTCAGGCTTAACACCATGACTGCTTCTCTGGGGAGGCTGTTACAATGCTCCCCCAACCTCTGTGTGAAGAACATTTTCCTCATACCCAACCTAAGCCCCTCAAGGCACATCTTCTTGCCATTCTCTTGGGTCCTATCATTGGTCACCACAGAGAAGAGATTGGCGCCTCCTCCCATTGTGAGAAAGCACTAAACTGTGATGAGGTTCCCCCTCAGTCTTCTCTTCTCCAGGCTGAACAGACCAAGTGACTTCAGCCACTCCTGACATAGCTTCTCCTTCAAACCCATCACCAAATTTTTGTCCTCTGGAGACTCTCCAGTAGCATGATATCCTTTTTATACTGTGGCACTCAAAACTGCACACATCAGTGTGGAGTAGAATCACCTCCCTTGGTCAGCTAGAAGTGCCATGCTTGATGCAACCCAAGACACAGTTGACCCTCTTGGCTGCTAGGGCACACTTTTGGCTCATGTTCAACTTCCCATTGACGAGAATCCACAGATTACTTTCCATAAGGCTACTTTCCAGCCTCTTGCTCCCCGGTCTGCATGTACATCCAGGGTTGTCATGTCGCTGGTGCAAAATCCAGCACTTGCTCTTATTAAACTTCATGAAGTTTCATATTCCAATAACACCGCCTCTGAATGTGAAAATTCCCTGAAGACTCTTGCTACTGGGCCTGCTGTTGCGCATACATATTCTTCCTGGACAATGGACTCTAGTCTAGGTGCTTTGTCCTTTTTGACCTGAGCACTTTCAATTCTCTGAATTCTGCTTTACTTATTCTTGATGTAATTGGTGGTGCTGCGTTTGCCTTCTTGTTTTACAGCAGTCTTCCTATTGAAGGCACATTAAATACAGCCACTGAGTTTACATGTGGTGTCAACAGTGTCATAGACTCATGCTCATTGCCTCCCCTTCCAGATGAATAATTATGATCTGAATGCCCCCAGTCAACTCGCTTTGCGGGACTTGGATTCCTGGCCGCCCAGACCACATTACAGGAGATGTCACTAACTCTTGAGGGTTTTTTCCATGTTTCAGATATCTTGATAATTTTGTACTGAGTCATGCGCTGTCTGTAATTCTGATAGAAACATGCCAGCTCACAGATAATGAGTTAAATTCTCCACAGAACCTGTCAGATTTACCCATCTTAATATGCTCCATCTCTTCTCAGATGAATTATATGTTTTTCCCCCATTTAATACTTCTATTCAGTAGCTTCCATTCCTCTTTAAGCTGTGAGAGAAGTTGACCTGCAAAACCCTGATTCCAACTGGCAGAACTAGCACCACGCTGGACATGGGCATCTTTGAGCACCTCAATTTAAGTGGCAAAATGTTAGTGCCTGTACCCTCTTGTAAGCAGCGGAGATGTAATAATACAGCAAATTAAGCTCAGACGTCTCTTCAGGTCCTCTCAATGACAATGCTTAGGGCACAACTGAATTGCCTTGACACAGGTCTCTAGTGACATTTCACAGGGCCTCCAAGTACCAGTCCAGCAGTAAATAGTACTGAACTATGATAGATACTGACAGCAGGAGAAAAGAGTAAATAGTATCCAAATATTTGAGTTATAAGTTTTTCATTCTAACAAACGAAATTAACTTTATGCCTTTTTTGTCCAGATTTTTTTTGTTGTTGTTATTGCAAGCCCACAAGTGATTGTTCCTGTAGCTGGTCTGGTCCCTGAGGTTTTCTTAGGATATTGCAGGGAATAAGGATGGTTTGTGGTGCTTTCATACGGTTGTGCTGCTATTGACATATGTTCATTTCTCTTACTGAGAAGCAACTGTCTAGAACATGATAAATTTTACCACTAATGCTTGGAGTTGCTACATCATATGTACTTATATCTCCCATCCATATAGCATAGAGAGTGATGAAATAAAGTTTCTGAAATGCAGCTAGGAGAGCATCGCTATGTATCCTTACCTTCCACAATTAGTAATTAATTTCTTTTTGGGGGGTGTTACAATTTATATTTGTCCTGGGTTTTTACACAGGTCCATTCATTGCTCTTTTTGGCCACATCATAACAATCGAGATTTGTAGAAGTAAAATGATAGAATGCTAACCAAAAATCTATCATGAGTTGACATGCACATATTCTAGTTCAAAAATTCAGGATCTACTCTACCAGAAGTCGGCTAATAAACGGTGATAGCACATCCTCCTCCCTTCCCAAGGAGAGCAGCAGCTTTTTGAGTCTGGTAGCAGGGGGTTGATGTGTGTTTGCAGTGGTCATTCTCTGTTGGGGCTGGAGGCAGAAAAGCAGGTCAGGAAGAATTTTGTGACTACAGAAGAAATAATGGGATATGGAGAAAATAGTAAGGTCTGTTGTGCCATGAAGGATGTTTCTACTTTTAGTTTCAGAGCAGGTCCTGAGTTGGCCAGAGGTCAAAGCAGAGTGATTACTCTGTACCTGAAACCAGCCTGTTCTGGACCTCCACAGTAAATGTAAAATATTTAGTAACTGAAAACACAAAGGGCTTCTTCCCTCTATCTATGTGAAGACAACCAAGTGCTAACTCTGCCCTTACACCACTTAATATGTTGATTAAAGATTATTATGGCATGAGGACCGATCTGAGGAAATACAGTAGGCCTATCTAGTTACAAAACAAGGATAGGATTGTGATGTTCTTGCATTTTACCCAGAAAATGGCAAGATTTCCTTTCAGGTGACATGCACTTTTTACTCTAGAAATAAATATGTGCTAAAGTTAATGACAAGATAAAACAATATCAAGTTTACCTTTTTTAGGTTGATGTTATACGTTATATTAGGGTGTTGAGTATTCTATCTGCTAGCCTTGAATTCCCTATATCCTCAGACTATCATAGCTACAAGAGCATCTCTAAAAAAAACTAATTAATCTACACACTTTTTTGAGAATTTCTTTTTTGTAGATGGGAAAAAGAGAATTCTGATTTCTCTATCTTTCTCTCTCTTTTTTTTTTTTTTTTTTTTTTTTTGGTGCATGATTAAAATTGAGTAAATCTTTTTGATAGTATTTTGATATCTTTTCCTTTCAAGTTGGAAGCCATGCTATTTCTGATTAATTCATACTGTCCTATGAGTCCTAGAGCTGTGCAGATAAGCTGAATGCACCACAGTACAATATCTGCATTGTAAACCTAGGGGTATTCATGGGCTTTTCAAGTGAATGCACATTCATACGTGAAGTAGGCAACACACAGTGAATGAGCTACATTATGTGAATGTGCTCAACAGCTGAAAAATGAACTATGTCATGGATTTCAGCTTCATGGAGTGAGCAGCTGAATTTGATGGCGACACTGAAAGATTGTTCTTCTCTGTGACTCAGTTCGATTCACTGGCCTGACAATGCCCTCTTCTTTGTGAATCCTCCACACCTGTAGACACACAAGTCTAACAAAGGTCTAATTCTGGCAGTTAATGAAATCCAAACTATTAGTATGCTGAAGTAAGTGCAGCAATTTTTCTGATGTCGCTGTTGTTTTGTAACAGTCATTATATGTTGGAGAATGGCATTACACTGATGCATTCTTTGAAAGCTCAGTTCCAAGATTTTATACCAGAAAAATATTCCTGTTCAGTTTGATAGACTCCCAAGAAAATTATAGAAAACTTACCATTCCTAGGCTGTAGCACTGCCAACTAGAAGCCAAATAGACTGGTAACTGTTTTTGCCCTTAGGCCATTTTGTACTAAATTCTTTGCAAGATAAATAACAGCAAGCCACTAAATAAATAGCACAGATTTCTCAGGAAATCTAAGGTAACATTTCTAAGTCAAACCACAGGAAATCCCTAAGGACTTGAACTATAGATTTTCTAATTGATACAATCCCAAATAAATATTAAAACCAAAACCACAAATTACATTCTTCTTGCTGCTCGAGATCTACATTGAGCTGTCAGAATATTAAAGCAGTCTGTACCTGTGTTATTTATAAAGAGAACAGTGGCTGTCACTGAGCTAAAGGAAAAAGGGAAATAACTGTCTGCCTGAAAGCATGGGGCTTGCTTCTTACTAACCGACTTCTGCTGCAATCCCCAGTTTAACCCTAAATCAAGGTTTTGAAAGGGAAAGGGAAATAAATCATTCCACATGATTGAAAAACTACCCCAAGTTTATGTTGCAATAGAAATGCCAACACCTTCATGGAGCTCATTTTTAGCAATAATTATATGTGAATACGCCACTGGGAAACGATAAACCTTCAAATCTTCCTGCATATCCCCAGAAATATGCAGGAACTACTTGAAAGTCTCTAGAAGTCATGCATGAACTATGGGGCCACAACACGATCTCAACAGAGATGCTGAAGCATATTGCTGATTGTGTATTAATAAACGATGTGTTCTATGTTGCAGTTTGGTTGTTTGACTGTGTAGTTCAAACACACACACAAAACCAGAAGTGTGCTGGATTCAGTGTACAGCAGATACCTTGGGTAGTGACCTGGCCTGAAAACTAGGCTGTTGAATTCCTCTCTCTGTGATCCATGACATAACTAAAGACCTAAAACACCAAATGAAATAACACACGATTCAGAAAGGCTTCAGGAAAGGCCCAGCCAAAAAGAGCAGAGAAAATACAAGAGGACATGCAAGTACAGAAGAGAAGGGAAGAGAGTTTTGTTTCAGACTGTTGCCTGTTCAGGCAAACCCAAGTTTAAGGACCAAGTGTTTCTTGAAGTAGTGTGGATTTTTTTTTAATCAACATTTTACTTTAAGCACACAAATTCATAGAGAAAAAATGTTGGCTAAATCAAATGCATTGAAAAGGTTGTGCTGTTTTTCCCATTTAGACATCTCATGGAAGGAGACTTGATTTCAGTAGTGGTGGTGAAGTGCATACCTCAAGAGGCATTTAATTTAGGAGAAGTGGTTTGTGAGTTACCAACATTTTAAGGGCTCATGCTAACTGGCTGGAACACGCTATCCATGCTGAGTCATATATATCGAAAGGGCAACATAGAACTGGGAAAACCCTTCTCTATGTAAATCTTATTCCCATTTCTTCAGCTATGCTACTG
This sequence comes from Coccyzus lansbergi, assembly GCA_033558105.1. Classification (NCBI taxonomy): domain Eukaryota; kingdom Metazoa; phylum Chordata; class Aves; order Cuculiformes; family Coccyzidae; genus Coccyzus; species Coccyzus lansbergi. Next base: position 91,396 of record JAUMJK010001852.1, read on the forward strand.
GGCTATGGGCTGAGGAACGTATCTGTGAAACACCTCTTCTCCACTTTCAGAATTCACCTTAAGGCAGTATATTTGATTTCTCTATTCAGACTGCTAAGTTTGAGTTTAAAATATACCTCTTCGGGGTTACAAACACTTGGGAATCATTGTGACAGCTTTTAAAGATGTGTGAAGGATGATATTTGCTGCCATATTTCTCTTTCCATCTTTAAATGCCATTTACCAAGTGGAACCTTTTATTTGATGGTGTATCTGCACTGAGTTGAAAGAGATTCTGAACTAAAATTAGCAGGAATAGAAGCAAGGACAACCCAACCATGTAAGTTACTTAATATAAATAGTGTCATTTTATACTTTAATATCCATGAGTGGGGCACTTCACAATGTCATAAACCAAACATAAAATGCAGCACAAAACCTAAAGTTTGCTGTCTAAAAATTGCAACTATTTGAGTTCATTTGTTATTGGTCAGTGAATAAAGATGAGGGAGGGGTAAGTATGAAGGATTAGCATTGGAAGCATAAGAAGTCATCATTAACACGAATCCTGAAACATTAATTTTGTAATTCCTACAAGGAAGCTGCAGACCTGTTAACACTGGATTCAGATAGAGGTACAGTGAAAAGGTTTTGAAAAATCTGAGGTTCTACTCAGGTTAGTGATTCTGCCCTAAGTAAGTCATAAGTAAGAAGGCATAATTGCCAGAGATTTGCAGCCTTCCCTCTCCAACCATCTGAGGGAGAACATGAGAGTGACTTTATTCAGTAAGACCTTTGCTAAGCACCTTCTCTGTTGCACCAGTTCAGAGCATCTGGTCATCACTTTCCAGCCACGTCTCACTGATGTCCGGGCTGTTAAAATCAAGGATGAAAAGGGCTGTTGAGTCCCAGGCAAGCACAAGATGACACCAGACCTGCTAGGAGAAGCTCATGGTGGCAAGGGCACACACAGGTCAGAGATGTGGTCACACTGGCTGTAGGTCGTCTCATGAGGGATACCAATGAATCTCATGAAAAAAGGGCTCCATCAGGTGTCTAGGAATGTGGTACAATTCACAGAGAGATGACAACATGAACTGACTTCCTTGTACAAAAAACTGCTCAGAAGTCCTTCTTGCAATTTAAATAAAAATGGCTTCTCATCATTTATTCCTGCAATGTTAAAGGAGAGGGAAAGAAGCAAACAGTAAGGAGAAAGGCAAGTACAGAAGGCTGGCTCTTATTATAGACAGAAAAAGAAGAACAGGAATTACAAGACCACAAAGAAGCAAACCCTCCATCAGTCTCAGCTAAAGGTATTATCATTTCCAGCGTGTGCTGGACGAAGGGCCTTGAAGGATGGATTTGTGTAATATCGAATGTTGTTCAACTTTCATCAGAGCACCAGGGAACCAAAGATCTAAACCTGGCCATGCCACCAAGCATCACAGCATGTCAGAGTAGCTGTCACTGCTCTTCTGGGTCTGTGCAACTCTATTCTGTGGCTCCTGCCCTTTCAGCTGGATAAGTTTTGGAATAGTCCACCCCGGACTACATGTTTGTGGAAGGTGTGGTGCATGGCAGGCACCCCTGTTTCAGACTCACTTCCTCATTTCCTCTGGGTGTTGCTGCAGTAATGTAAGATAAAATGAGCATAGAAGCAGACCAGCAAAAACCACAAGAAAATATGACAGTGGCCCAACACATTTAGATGCTAGGAATCTTAGAAACACAGAATCATAGAATCACCAGGCTGGAAGAGACCCACCGGATCATCAAGTCCAACCATTCCTATCAAACACTAAACCAAGTCCCTCAAGACCTCATCCACCCGTGCCTTAAACACCTCCAGGGAAGGGTAATCAACCACCTCCCTGGGCTGCCTGTGCCAATGCCCAATGACCCTTTGTGTGAAAAACTTCCTCCTAATCTCTAGCCTATATCTTCCCTGGTGGAGTTTGAGGCCATTCCCTCTTGTCCTGTCCCTTGTCACTTGGGAGAAGAGACCAGCTCCCTCATCTCTGCAAACTCCTTTCAGGTAGTTGTAGAGAATAATGAGGTCTCCTCTCAGCCTCCTCTTCTCCAGGCTAAACAACTCCAGCTCTCTCAGCTGCTGTTCATAGGGCCTGTTCTCCAGCCCCTTCACCAGCTTTGTTGCTCTTCTCTGGACTCGCTCCAGAGCCTCAACATCCTTCTTGTGGTGGGGGGCCCAGAACTGAACACAGGATTCAAGGAGCAGTCTCACCAGTGCTGAGTATAGAGGGAGAATAACCTCCCTGGACCTGCTGGTCACACCGTTTCTGATACAAGCCAAGATGTCATTGACCTTCTTGGCCACCTGGGCACACTGCTGGCTCATGTTAAGTCGGCTGTCAACCAACACCCCCAGGTCTTAGAAATCTTAGAAACATAGAATGCTTTGGGTTGGAGGGGATCTTTAAATATCATCTAATCCACCCCACCTCCAGAAGGAGAGGCATCTTGAACTCCACGAGGTTACTCAGAGCCCCATCCAACCTGAACATGAAAGTTTCCAGGGATGGAGCTTCCACTTCCTCCCTGGGCAACCTGTTCCAGTGTTTCACCACCGTCATTGTAGAAAATTTCTTCCTTATATCCAGTCTAAATCTACCCTCCCTTAGCTTAAAACCATTACTTCTTATCCCGCCACAACAGGCCTGGCTAAAAACTTTGTCCCCATCTGTCCCATAGGCCCCTTTAAAGTACTGGGAGTCTTCAGTAAGGTCTTCCTAGAACATTCTCTTCTCCAGGCTGAGCAACCCCAACTCTCTCAGCCTGTCATCTTCAAGTACATTGTATATTCAACTTACTGTTGGTTTTATGGTCAGGAACCAGTTTTGCCTTAATGAAAATAAAGGAAAGTGCTGAAGTTCAGAGGCTATGCAAATGGAGATTAATACACACTGTAAAAAAGGTTATTTAACATTTTTACTGCTGTGAAACTGTAACACTTTTTGATTTTGAACATTTTCAGGATTATTAGCTTTGCTCAAATTTAATACAAGATATCTATATGTATGGAATGGAAAGACAAGCATGAAAAATTATTGCATGAAGTGCGTAGTGGAGTGAGAACTCTGTATGGACCCTGAAAGACTCCATATATTTAAAGACAACCATTTTGGGGATATAACTGAGTCATCATCACATGCTGCTTGTCTGTATGTATCAAAATCAGAGTAATAAATGTAGTCATAAGGCAGATCTATGACTGAGTAATGAAGAAGCTGAAGAAGAGCTAATAGCTGGAAAAATGATAGATGAGAGGGTTTCTTGTTATGATAACACTCAGTTTGCTTAATGGGGAATGGGCACAATAAAATAGTCAACACATTGCAATGTGTATTATAAAAACCAAGAGACGAAGGAAAGATGGTCAAAGATGGCAGGTAGGCAGACTTCAAATAACTTCTAGTACATACTCAGTGCATCATAGAGAAGCAAGTTAGAGCTATCAAGGTGACAGGATATCCTTCTTACTGGAGTGTTAGCATCTGTGGCTTTTGCAAAGCTTGGTTGCACACTTTATCTTCAGCACAGGGAAGGGAAATGGACCTTGGCACATCACACTTGAGAAGCTGCTGGCAATTGTCACAAGCTGCTGGTGGGACAAAGACAAGTTGTCTTGTTTAAGGAAAAAGAGATGAGCAACCTTGTGATGTGGCTCTTGGTGATCCTGCTCCAACAGAGGGTGAGAGGCAAACAACAAGTTTCCTAAACCCAAAATGGTTTTGGAAAGCTGGTACCTCATTTGCAGGTATTTCAGTAAGAGTTTTTCCATCAACTTCGGGACATGAAGTATTTTTTATACAAATGTTTATGAAGCAAAAGTACAATGATATTGTGCAATGGTTTCACACAGATATCATAATAGAGCAATTTTGAGATAAAGTGTCTGCCTCAGAATCCTCAAGTAGCAAAAGTTACCGCCAGTGCTGCAAGTTCATTGGTAGTTTTCCCTACGTACAGAAATAATTTCTTTCTAGATTTCAGTGAAGCCTTTATTTTGGACCTGTGATAAGTGTCATGATGACGTAGTGACTTTTCTTCGTTTGGGTATATTAATAACTGAAATATTAGTTATTTGTGAAAGTACTATAATCAACATGAAATGCATAAGAATTCCTCAGTGTCAATAACCCGTAATAGATTATCATTATCCATTAGTTATCACTCCAGGGACAAAAATGACTAGCAAAGAACATTAATGCTTGGGAATAATTCATAGAATCATAGAATCACCAGGTTGGAAGAGACCCACCGGATCATCGAGTCCAACCATTCCTATCAAACACTAAAATTATTAATTATTAATTATCTTGTCCAAGATGTATGCAGCTAGTTTCTTACACTGTGCAAGTCCAATATATTAGAGATCAGTTTTAGTACTGCTGGACCATTCACGAGGTCTTTGTTTCTGGAGGGTCAAATCATGGAGGAGCTCATTATCTGCACTGAATTCCCTTTAACATTTCTCAAACACGGACTAAGTTAGTAATTGAGAGCTCTTATAGGGAGCTTGTGCCGGCATCCCCCTCTCTCTGTCCTCCATCTGCTGCCTCTCGTAGCTTTGAATGGATGATCACACCCAAGAGGGTGTGTGCACAAGGTTCTGTGCACACTTACTCCAAACTATGTACCCTTTGGTTGTTGTGTTTACTTAAACGGGGCTGTTAATGAAAGTGAAGATTTGCTGAGATATCTTCAGGGTTGGGTCCCTAATGAACAGAATTCTTAATGGGCCATAAATTCAATCAAGATTTTCATACCATGTAAGCAAGCAGTGCAGTTTGTGGAAAACAAGTGCCTCCCTGAAAGCTACTGTTATGCAAATATCATCACACTTGGGGCATACATTAAAGCAGCCCTCTGACTGCAGCCTTTTGGTTTTAGGTAGGATATAAAATGAGATCAAATCAGGAGGGAATAATAGCGGTCGATTTGCAAGATAAAGATTAATAAAAGAACTCATTGCATGCTTTATATGTAAATTTTATAGTTACCTTGCCATACATTTTTTGAAAAAACCTTTTTTTAAACTTTTTGTGCCAGAACTATGATTCATTCACACGAAAAAGGTTATATGAGATGTGCAATGTTTAGTTCATTCAGGCTCTCCTATTCAAAGGAGTGAGGCTTTTGTGAAATCTGCCGTTGTTAGGATAGGGAATTAGTTTTATTAGCAGTGTGTCATTCACAATGTGCCTTACACATCTACCAGCTTCCTGATTTCCTTTTTTTTTCAATTTGTTAGTGCTGGTGTGGTTTGTGATTGCTGTTATGAATAAAACCCATTGTATGCTCCCTATACTCTCACCCCAGGGTGGTATTTCCTTCTGACCAAAGACACGGGAGACCTAAAAAAAAAGAAAGGGAGCACAAAAAAAAAAAAGCTACACCATACTTCCAGGATGTCAGTGTTATCATCCAATTTAACCACAAAAGTCTTCCTGCCTCATCCTTTCCTGTGTTTTAACATGTTATTCTTTGCACTGAACTAGCTTGGGAGCTTTCCATAGACCTTTTGTTTTCTTTGCTAAAAACTGCCTGCATGTTGCTAGAATTAATTCTCTCATTTGGGAGAACATCGAGGCTGTTCGCTACAAAGCAAACCTTTATTATTCACAAATCCTGGTAGGATCACATGAAGCGTGGGGTGTATCCCTGGTCCCTAGCAAGCAAACACAAGCAGACTCAGTCAGCCTGCTCTGCTCTAGCTTCCAGACAGCTGGAGTGGGAGGACAACAGGCCCATGTCTCCTTGCAAAGTATGTTGCTCTCACATCACTGGTGCCCAAAATGTGCTGTAAGCAGAATTTAGGGATCTCATTTTAAGCAAACAAGCAAGCTAGCCCTGCTGCAGCGACAAATCCATCAGGGGCATGATTATATCTGTGGTTACATACAAAATAGAATCATTGAATTGTTTGAGTTGTAAGGAACAGTAAAGATCAACCAGTTCCAACCCCTGTGCCATAGGTAGCAATACCTTCCACTGGATCAGGTTGCTCAAAGCTTCATCCAATCAGGTCTTGAACACTTCCAGGGATGGGGCATCCACAACTTCTCCAGGCAACCTGTTCCTGTGCCTCACCACCCTCACAGGAAAAAAATTCTTCCTAACATCTAACCGAAATCTACCCTCTTTCAGCTTGAAACCATTAACCACTCATCCTATCTCTGCATTCCCAGACAGAGTGACAGAGTTCTGTATTGTATCAAATATGTACAAAGAATGTGTAATAATTTTGGTTTTATTCTCATGAATTTATAGTCCAGAAGGAACTCCTAGTGACCATCTCTCTGATTGTCTGTATATGGCAGACCATAAGTTTTCTTCAAATTAATTGGAGCAATCTGTTCTAGAAAAAAATCGATTTATTTCAAAAATTCTAGTACTGTAGCAACCAACGAGCTAAGCAGACTGGGAGAATTCATGTAATTAATGATTTGTGCCCTGTTTCTCTGCTGAAGTTTTTTTTTGTTTTCAACAACAGGCCACTGCCTGTTGACTGGTGTTTCCTTTGCAGAATAAAGAACCTTCAAACTCTTTTCTGTAAGTCAGTAGTTGTAGACTGTGATCTTATTTCTTCCTCCTGCTTGAGTAAACCTGATAAAGTTCCTGGATTATTTCATTGTTTAGCATCTTTTCCCTATCACTTTGGTTCTGGGCTATTTTTCTGAGCTCTCTTCCTGTTCTCCGTGTCCTTCCTAAGCAGGGTGCAGGTGATAGATATTGCACTTTCGTGAAGATCATGCTCCATGTTCTCCTGCTCCTCCTCCTGGATCCTGTCCTGGTTCTACAGTTTCCAGTCACGCCTTGTTCATATCTGCTGCTACAGTGAGGGCTTTTGGAGCATCAGCTGGCACATTTTATGATGCTTAGGTCTTTTTCAGGGTCTCAGCTTACCTGTAGGATCAAGTTCTGAAAATGCAGCCCACGTTCTGCAGTTAAGGGTTATCAGTCTCATATTTGGTTGTGTTAAAACACCTGTGGGCTTCTTGTGTACATGCATGATTTATTTTTTTTGCTATCTTGAATTTTCTCAGTCATGATTTTGGTTTTTTCTTCCTTTTTTTTCTTATTCCGCCTTCAAATCACTGATTAAAATGTTCACTAGAAACAGAGGCAGGAATTGATCTCTCTGGGACCTCCTTAGAAACAATCCACTCCTGAATAATTCCCCATTTACACATGTCTCTAGGGAACTGACAAACAGTTTTTCATCCATACTGCTAAGAGAATAGCATTAATTTTACCACCATTCCTGCTGTAGTGGAAAGGAGTACATTCCAGGACCACTGTATTTGACCAGAACAAAGTTAAAGCTGTAGCTGTACTTGAGTTTTCCTGGGATTCAAATAGCAGAAAGCTGGCTGGCCATCTCAGCCTGTTCCAGCTTGATATTTCCATCGGTTTTTTTGAAAAAGAAAGGCAGACCCCTGCAGTGAAGTGTTGCCAACATTTTAAGTCACAGGTCCCATAAAATGTTCCCAGCTTGGTGTGATAAATCTAAATTAACATTTGTAAAAAAAAGAGAGAAAAAGGGCTGTGGAATCTTTTAATATATTTTAACTCTTTTTGTGCTTTTCTGTAATCCAAGACAAGGATAGCATGGCAAAAAAACATGTCTTTGTTAGATAAAATGCAACCATCTACAGTTTACTTCTGGTAAATGTGTAGAGCCCGATTTGTGGACAGATAGATGGGGTTTTGAGGAGAAAAGCTGCCAAATAATCTCTGCAGAGGGGTTTTGCTTTCAGTCTGCCAGGCCTTTGAACCCTTTGTACATCCCAAGCCACTCCAGGGACAAACTCTCTGCTCTCTAGAAGTGACTTGGATGCACTCCAGAGACCATCCTTCCTCGAGCAGCAAAGAACTACATATATTCCCAAACTGGAACACAGGAATGCTATATATTTCCCAAATTCTTGCTTGGGTTTGAGGTAAGGTGTGAACAGCTCAGGGAACCACTTATCTCTGTGAAAATGGGCAGTGGGAAAGAGGCAGGCAGAGGGGCAGGGGGAGATGTTTCTGGGCACGACTCAGGCTGGGGCAGAGGAGGAATGTCCTAGGAACCACTGAGCTCTTTCAGTGCCAGTTCTTTCCCAGTGCTGGGAGAAAGCAGCTATGTGACAGTTTTTAGTGTTGTCAGATGATGTCCTGGAATGTGTCACTGGGTTAACCACAACCACAGTCAGGGAAAGATGCTTGACATTAAAAAAAAGGTGCTCACAGGCTTTTCAGCCTGTAAATATTGTGACTGAGGCTGTGTCGGCTAAAAAAAGCAAATATATCTTTTGGTGTGGGAGATAAAGCTAGAAGAGAGAGGCAGCATGTAGGTCTGCAAACCCAGCCTAAGGGTCCTAGGCTTAACTGAGCAACTGCAAATTGAATGGAAGAAGGTGGCTTTCTTGGACTAAAATAGTCTCATAGTCATTTATGAGAGTTATTCCTACCTTCAAACATAATAATCCATGAACTGTTTATGTACAATCCCCTTCCTCTGATTTTCTCTGAAAATGGCGGGTACGGAGACACTGTAACCTTGTATAAAAGAAGTCAACAAAACATAGACAAACCACAAGGCACGTGAAAGTCAGCATCTAGACTTGAGATGAGTGAGATGATCAGACCTTTCCTTTCTCACCCAAGTAACTACTTGGGATTATCTCTCTTAATTTTGTGATTTTAAGATTGACAGCTACTAACCTGAACACACTGGAATAGATACATAACAGGAAAACTAGTCCCCTCCAACTTTATGGGAAGTAATGAAGGAAGTTTACTATCAACTATCCACTTTCCAGGAGAGACATGAAATAGAGTGGCCCAACCTAATTGATTTTTCTCCGTCTTCTTTAAAAAGAAAAATATCCTCACTCTTTCCTGTAAGAACTTAGTCTGGTTTATTTGTGAAACAAATTACTATGCAATCACAGCTACAAGAAAAAAATATTTAAAAATTGCATATTACTCACCTATAATGGACAAAATTGCTCTTTGCCGCAAGTAAAAGCCAATTTGGCACATCACTCGTACAACGTTTTCCTGCTGCTCACCTATCCCACGCACTAGATACATGCATGTCAGTTGTTCTTGCATCATCTTTAAAAGCCTTAATGACTGACTCATTTTTGCAGGGAATGCAGTGAATGTAGGTTGGACTTCTGCAGGCTTCTGGAGCCAGGAAACAGGAGGAGGCTGTGGTGAAAGAACGGCTGCAGGGAAACAGGCACCAGGAGGGTGGCAGGGTAGACAAGATTCACCCCATCCAGCTTGCTTTCCCTTCTTATTTTGGCCTCTCTGTGCAGCTAATTTGCAGCCAAGCATTTGTTTCACAAACAGATCATAGAATCATAGAATCACCAGGTTGAAAGAGACCCACCGGATCATCGAGTCCAACCATTCCTATCAATCACTAAACCATGCTCCTCAGTGCCTTGTCTACCCGTACCTTAAACACCTCCGGGGAAGGTGAATCAACCACCTTCCTGGATAGCCTCTGCCAGTGCCCAATGACCCTTTTCATGAAATTTTTTTTCCTAATGTCCAGCCTAAACCTCCCCTGGTGGAGCTTGAGGCCATTCCCTCTTGCCCTGTCCCCTGTCACTTGGAAGAAGAGGCCAGCACCCTCCTGTCTTCAACCTCCTTTCAGGTAGCTGTAGAGAGCAATGAGGTCTCCCCTCAACTTCCTCTTCTCCAGGATAAACAACCCCAGCTCTCTCAGATGCTGACAGAAACCTTGCTACCTCCAGCTGAATGCCATGATTTCTCCAAAAGATGTTACCATTGCCTCATACTTCTGCCAGCAAAAGCGATGGCAGAAGAACATCTTTAGGGACTTCTGGAGAGCTCTGCAGTTGCCTGGTTGTGGTTGGTTGCATCAAAGCTGAGGGAGAGGGAGCATGTGTAGAGGAGGTAACTGCAGCTGTTGTAGCCACATCTGCAGGACAACATTGGTCTGTGTCACTATTCTCTAGTGTCTTCTTACACAGGAAGTTACTTGGCTGTTCTGAGAAGTGTAGTGTCAGCCAGCATGCAGTTCCCCAAGAGGACCAGTGTCGTGATGCCTGTCCCAGTCTTGTGTAGTATCATCATCATTTCAACAGCTGATTGCGATCAAGACAGTTATTTGTACTCAGTATTCCTCATCAAGTTGGACAAGTCGTGCCCAAGTCAATACCTCATAGATCCAACGTCTGATTTTTACAAAATGGATTCTTACAAAATGGATTACTAGGAGGAGCAGACAGCTACAACAACAATGCCCGGCTGTGAGTGGGAAGTCAGACAGAGCAAACCTCCTCCTTTACATGGCTTTGAAACAGCAGTAGAGGCTAGTTGGCTTGCCCATGACCTACTCCAATGAAAACAACACAAAGTACCAAATTTCTGACTCTTGCATGTATCTATTATGCATCTGCTGTGGTTTTGCCACATGGTTACTTTGCTTTGGTGGCTAGAGAGCATCCTCTGCAGGACTGGCATCCTCCATGCTGCCACACAGCAGGCACCATCTGGGCAGAGACTGAACATAGCTTTTTCTCACCTTGTTGCTAACACACCTCAGCACATGTCACAAGAAGCTCATTTTTCAGGAAGAGAAGACAGACTTCCCTGCTTGGTTTCTGGCTTCTCTCCTGCAGCAGCAGCAATGATATCAATTAATATCAGCAAAGATGCCAGTTAATTAGTGGTAGTAGGCTGGAGGACACTGACACCTTTCCTTTGTGTGTCCTCTCGGGAAAAGATTAATCCCAGGTGGGTCAACCAACAGTGTGGTAGGTGGCTGCAACTTTTCCTGCTGCTCACCTTGGTGGGGGCTGACCTGCTGCTCAGTACTGCCCACTCTATGTCCAGCACCAGCTTCCCAGTCCATCATTCAGCTGCACAGGATTTCAGGCAAGAACTTCATCTATCAGCTTATTTTTGGGCAACCATAAATGCTTATGTTGCACCTATACTTTGCCAAAAAAACAATCTGCCAGGGAGTAAATTCTTTCAAGTAAAATTTCTAAACAGTTGAATAGATCAGCTTCAAGTCATTACACACTGCTACTGCTGCAATAACCTCTGTGTTGTTCAGCTTTATAATACTCAAATATTATTTCAAATAAAACTATTATATCACCTTAGTCTTCTGTATTGATTACATGATTAAAGCACTAAATGCAGTCTGGGAATCCCTGAGGTCAGCTCCAAGCTTCACTATGAACTCTGTCATGCCAATCTCTTCACACATTCATCTTATCTCTAGTCTTAGATATCTTCTACTCAAAGTTAGTTGTATTGGCTCCTCCTGATCTGCCAGGGAGGGTGATGCTTATATCCTTGCTTAGGTGAGCAGACACCTATGAATCACAGAATCATAGAGTGGTCAGGGTTGCAGTGGACCTCTGTAAATCATCTACTCCAACTCCCCTTCTAAAGCAGGTTCACCTACAGCAGGTTGCACAGGATGTGTCTAGGTGGGTTTTGAATATCTCCAGAGAAGGAGACTCCACAGCATCCCTGGGCAGCCCATTATAATGCTCTGATAATCTCATACTAAAGAATTTTTTCACATGTTGAAGTAGAACTTCCTTTGTTCCAGTTTGTACCTGTTGCCCTTGTCCTGTTGCTGGGCACTGTTGAAAAGAGTCTGTCCTCAACATCTTGACACCTGTCCTTTAGATATTTACAAGCATTAATAAGATCCCCTCTTAGTCTTCTCTTTTCCAGGCTAAACAGACTGAGATCACTCAGCCTCTCCTCATTAGAGAGATGTTCCATATTCATCTGGACAGAAAAAATTGCCCTGTGATAGCCCTATGAAAGATCCCTCTACCTGTTGTTTTTCTTTTCTTCCAGTATTTGTACCCTTTACCTTTCTATACTGTACGTTCTTGACAGTGACACATGGGACAGAGTTCGCACAGCAGAGCTCTGCTCCTCTTGAGCCACTCGCTACGTCTTTTAGGCAGAAGAAAGGATCAAGTTGTTTTGAAGTGTGCCACACAACTCTTGGTGAAATATTAGATCTGAAATTATTTTAGCTACAGTTTCTTTCCATAGATTTTTTTTTTTTTACTATAGATTACAAGCAGCCAGTTACAGAGAAAAACTCTGTTCCTCACCAGATGCAGCAATGTCAACAGCAAACACACAGGTTGCTCTGATCCCAGTGTGGACACCATCACCAATGGGTCAGTGAACTCAGTGGAAGCTGAGCAAAGGCTGACACCATCTGGACCTTCCTACCACATCATGGCCAAACATGGCTGTTTGAAGAACGATGATCTCATCCTTCAGCTGCTTTGAAACTTCCAGAGCCTAACAAGATTCAACTGCTGCAACTCTGCTTCTCAGAGCAAGAAATCAAGAAACTTCTTCTATTTTAGTCTCCAAGAACAAGGATTTATTATAATGCAGAACTTCTATATTTTCATAATAGCTCTCCACCCATCTTTCCCACGGATGAGGGTTTCATTTTTGTGGGTTTTGTTTCTCCATTTTGCTTGAAATGAGGCTTGACTGTTGGGGCACAGGTGGGTGCTGTGGGTGCACAACACTTCCCAGCTGGGCCTGGCATGTGGATCTCACCAGGGTGGTGGCTTTCATGGCTCTAAAAATCTAAAAGGAGGAGAAACACGGTTAATCACATGCTAGAAACATGGGCTTAAGAGTACGACTTGCTTGTTAATTCAGGTTCTCAGAGCAAAGTGCTTTCATCTGAATGAGCTGTACTTAACTGCTCCACTTCATCAAACTGGGAGCCAAAATGCTCTCCTCACTGGTGAGGTACCAGTGTAGGCTCAGTGGCTTTCATGCGCTCCAGACCATCTTTCATTTATCCTCACTTGGCTGATCTGAGCTACCTGCTCCAGGTAGCATCCAAGAGTAACTCAAGCATCCAAGTAACTCAAGCATCCAAGAGTAACTCAAGCATCTGGCAGTCTGCTTCCCACGTGGTGTGGCTACCTCTCTTTCTGCAGGCTTTCTTCCTCAAAGGTGAAAAGATGCCAGAGCAGTAAAGCTGAAATGAAGTAGGTACTGTTGAAACTTTGCTTGCCTTTACCTTCTCTTTCCAATGCGCCTGGATTTTCCAGTTATAAGTAACCTCTTGAAAAAGAAGTCCAACCCTCAAAGATGAAAGTGTTTTCTTGCTGCTTGCTCCAGTGATTAACAAAATGTAGAAGATGTTTGTGTCGTGTTAACATCACAAAAAATCAGGAGCAGGAACTTGAGAAAAGTTTAAAATGATAAGGAAGAAAACACAATTGCTCAAACAGAGCTGTTGTGCCTCAGTGCAGGAGGTGGGAGAGCTTTGCTTTTCACTCATGTCTGAGTGTGATGAAAGCAGGAATCGCCAAACAGACATAAACAGCAAATACTTTAAAAAAATGACTGTATGAGTCTGCATCAAACCACTTCTCTCTGTCCCAAGGCCTCATAATTACTAAATTTTTTTCTGCGGTTGGAAAGCAGATACAGATGAACGGCTGCTGAGTGGATAATGGCAGATGCATTCGCCCCTAAGCTACTGGCAGCCAAATTATTGTTTGACCCAAAGTACCTGAAAAGATCATGCCAAGTTTTCTCCTTACTTGCATATGGATGCAGCTGCTTTGTTGCAGAAAAAAATTAATCAATGAAGGCTTCAGCAGCACAAAATGTGCCATGTGAGATCAGACTAATTTGCTGTCAGGAAGGGGGAGGCTGTGGCAATCACAGGCTTTACAATGTTGTGGCTGCACCAAATGCAAAATTTCATTTTCAATCCACCTTGAATCAAAATATTTCTGAATTCTGGACAAATATAAGGGACTTTTCAAATAAGATTAAATATTGTATTCAACCCCCAAATTATTTTTAAATGTATTTTTGTCAGAACAATGGGCTGGGCTTGCAATGCTAGGACTAAATGATGGAATGTCTTATTCAGCAGGGTGATGAAAATGGTAGGAGGATGCAGATAGACCAAGGTTTTGACCTGGGGTAAAAAATATATAAAAGAAGGAAACTGAAATCCTGTCACATCTCAGAGGCATGTCCTAACCACCAGCAGTGCCTCCCTATCCTGAGTGGTTTTCTGAATGGCAGTTAAGCAAATATTCTCAAGCTTTCTCTCAAGCAGCAAGTATTTCCCAGAATTCACAGATAATTCAGCCTAGCTTAAATGGAATTTTTCATTGCCAAAATCTTGTTCAAGGCAAAGTTATAATTTAGAAGTGATATCAGGTATGAAGCAGAAGTCTGCCTGACAGTGCCATACAGAGGTAAAAGAGCCTGTAAAATAACACCGGGGGGACTTGATTTGTGCCTTGCTCCAGCCCTTGGATGTTATTTGCCAATGTCAGTTCTACAGTCTATTCCTCTTGGAACTGCAGAATCTCTTTGTAAAAAAAGACAAATGTATATTGTATTTCTCCAAGTAAAAAGACATGAAGCTGGCAATTTATAATGTTGAACTGCAGCTTCGACCAAGTTTGGTGGTTTGCAGAGCTTAATTTAGCTTTATTTAGTGTGGCTGCTTCATTTTGAGCAAATTTTCCAAATGACCCTCAGAGATGGGGAATAATTTTCAGCCTTTAACAGATTTGATCTCTTATCATTTTTGAACTAAGGCTTTGGAGATGTAATTATTGTAATGCTTTATTAATTCAGAAGTTAAACTTGTATTTATTTTATCAGTAAAAAGACTAATGAGTTCCTCAGAGGGAAAGCTCTGCGATGAAATAACAGAAGCGTACAGTAAGAACACAGCATTAGAGCTGATTTGGGAGGAGCTGTCTTTGAGCCAACTCTAAGATCAAGATTGTTGCCGTGTTCATTTTTGGAAACCTCCTCCATTGATTTTTCATTTGTGTATTCATTAGACTTGAAAGCCTACAAAGTGCAGTTGTTAATTGCCATCAATGGTCTGGTTTTGAATTCTTTTCATTTTCAGACTAAGTTGATAATTCAGCTAAGTAGCTGAATGGCTGAGGCTGGTTAATACCAGGCTGCTGCATTGCCTTTCATTTCTTCTCTTGAAGGCCTCTGTGAAGCGAAGCACGAGCACATGCGCAGATTATCCTCAGCTTTTCCTAGTCGTGAGATGCTAGCTTCCCTGTTGAAGTCTATTGTATATTTGCCACAGGACATTTGGGCATAACAGAGGTGTTCTAACAGGAATTAACCATCTTACATTTTACACCAAAGCAGATTTAGAATCATTGATTCAGGCAGCAGTTTAAAATGGTCTTTTCTGCCTGGGTTTTAGACAAAATTTCTACTGTTTGGAATTCAGGGACAGGGATGAATCTCTGTTATGAGGGTTTATATTCCTCAAAATATGTAGCATGACAAGAGGCCTTCCCCTTGCAAAAGGAAGGTGAAAGCAGATAGAAAGTTATTTTACTGTCATTACTTGCAGGTTTGGATTTTTTTTTAATCACTGTGGAATGGTAGTAATAGCTTGTGCTGAGGGTTATCTTTTCTTCCTTTTTTTATTTTTTTTTTTCAAATGAAAAGATAGGAAGCTCAAAATGTGTAACTAAGTATTTTGTGACAGAAGAAGCACCATGAAGGGAACCAGGTCTTCTCCGCCAGCCCCCAAGACAAGACTTCACAAAGAAGGTCTAGGAGTGAACGAGATTGAACCCAGTGCTGTACTTGAACAGAGACAGCAGTGGCTGCTCTCCAGGCACATCTCAAGGACCCTCAAATTTCATCAAAACAAAGGCCACAGAAGCTGAAGTCTCTGCCTCTCCTCCATGGCTCCAGCACATCCAAAAATGGAGCTCTGACTGCTGGAGATGTTCTGTCTCCAAAGATCACAATGATTATAGCTACCTTACAGGGCATTCTGCAAGGTGGCACAACACCTTCATTCCTTGTCCAAGACCTCATGCTGCGGGTAGAGGTCACTAATATTCCTTTTTTCCTTCTCCTCCCCCTCCAAAATGCTCCAGGTGCAACTTCCAAGATGTAACTGGGCTTTCATCTTATCCCTGTTGTGGTGGCTACTTTATGAGCATGGAAGAAACAGTTTATGAATATGCAGAACACTGACGGATACTCCTGGTTGAAACACATGATAAACCGTCTGTGAATGCACTTTGCCATGTAATTACCCATATTTGATATTTTTTAAATGACTAGTTGAAAGTTTCACAAAATTAAAATAAATTTTCTTGCTAATGAAAATCACAAAGATGTGAGAACTGTGACCTTGATAAAATTTTCCACATTTAAACCTATACATGCACAGTATATTTATGCCTAGTTGCAAGGAATGCCTAGGGAAAGGCACTATGAAACTACCAGGCATCAGTAACCAGATAGAATCACAGAATCACCAGGTTGGAAAAGACCCACCAGATCATCAAGTCCAACCATTCCTATCAAACACTAAACCATGCCCCTCAGTGCCTTGTCCACCCATCCCTTAAACATCTCCAGGGAAGGTGAATCAACCACCTTCCTGGGCAGCCTCTGCCAGTACCCAATGACCCTTTCTGTGAAAAAATTTTTCCTAATGTCCAGCCTAAACGTCCCCTGGTGGAGCTTGAGGCCATTCCCTCTTGTCCTGTCCCCTGTCACTTGGGAGAAGAGGTCAGTTCCCTCCTCTCCATGACCTCCTTTCAGGTAGTTGTTGAGAGCAATGAGGTCTCCTCTCAGCCTTGTCTTCTCCAGGCTAAATAAACACAGCTCTCTCAGCCAACTTTTTGTTATTTTGTGCTTATGTAGCCCACAACATCCAGAGATCATGGAACACCTTGAAACTCAGGTGTTCTTCCATGGATGAAGAAATAAACGGGATGGTCCTCTAGTAAAGTGCTAATAATTAGTGAAAGTGTTTCTTTTGCATTATTTTGTCTTGCTTTAAATATGAACGTTAAATATGAATGTATTGCCAACAATATGATAACTTAGGTAGATTTCTGTACACAAAAGGTGTGGAGGCATTCATGTTACTTCTACTGTATCTGTGCCTGAACATGTCACTGGTTATTTTCAGTGTCTCAGCTCTGACACAGCACTGGTTGAAAGATGACTCCTGGAGTGCAGTCAGCATCCATGCTCCTTCTCCCTCTCTTTGGCTGCAGGTCCCAACAGAGGTGGTGTGGGTTCTGGTGAAGATGGTGTGGGTTCTGGTGAAGATGGTGTGGGTGCCTTAGCAGTCAGTCTCAGGTGCACCCATGGGACCTTGTGAGTCCCCAGCTGCCCCAGCCCCTGCCCTGCAGCCCTGGGCACTGGATGAAGGGAGGAGGGAAATGGAGTTTGGGACAGTCTATCTGAGCAGTTTACACTGTGATCAGTCACAGCAGGCTACAAGCGTGCGCCTTCAGTCTTCCAGCATTATCTAAGTTTGCTAATCTACAATTACAAGAATTTCAGGCTTCTGTTGATGAGCAAGTTATAAACAGATCTTTTTCCTCCTGAATAGAAATAAAATCTCATAAAGCACCGTATTTTGCTAGCCTGGTTATTCCACCAGCACGGGTCATTACCAAATCACTGCATCGCTGTCAACATGCCTGAAATATTTTGCTTGCTTCAGTTACATTTCTCTTGAGCCCTGACTGGCTGCGTATGCCAGATAACCAAAGATGCGCCTGAAGCTCTGCTTTAAGAGCAGAGTTAAGTCATATTGTGTAGGCTGAGGTGTTCTAGCTTCCGCATGCTATTGCTCATGCCTTACAGTCCTTGGAGTCACCTTGCTGCCTTACTCCACAGATTTTTTCAAGTGCTGCAGTGCTGTTTGTTACTAAGTGGAGGACAAGACTGAAGACTGCTTTAAGGAGGAGATTGGTTTAGCTCTGGAGGGGCAGCTTCCAGAACCTATTTAGATTTTTCTTCCACTCTCACGTCTGTGACTGTAGTTATGCAGAGAGGAGCTGTTTACTTATTTTACACGGCTCCCAAACGCCATTTAAGCATTATTAACGAGAGGGCTACTACCTCCCAAATTTCTAATTAAGATCTTCCCTTTAGTCTATTAGTAGTGCTTTTGTGGACATTTTCTTTAATTAGTTCTGACTTTCTGACTCCAGTGCAAAGTAGTTTTTAACTACTGTCTGCAATGCCCACGAGCAGTGAGTCAACCTATTAAAAATTAAAAATCAATTTTAGACTCACCATATAGAAGTTCACCAAATGAACCAAGTGCTATTTCATCTTATTTTTATTACCACAGCATCTAAGAGTCAGGGTGGGGATGAGAGCTTTAAAATCGGAGAGCAAAGAGAGCCACCTCACCGAGCCCCAGGCCAGGGAGGGGGCTTTGCCTCTGTGACCCTGTCAGAGCATCAACCCTAGCTAAGAAGGGAATGTGCAGTGGGAAGAGATGCAGGACGGGCATCACAGACTTAGCAGAGTGATGAAGGTTCTGAATTTTGATATTTACCTTGATGCAGGTGCCAACCTGGACCCACAGATACTTCCCCTGCCCTCATCCAGTTATTCTGTCCCTCATTTGTTCACAGCCCTGAGAAAAACCTATTGTAGAAATGTTAGGCAGCAAACCCCTCAAGATAATGACTCATGCTGAGTTTGAGCCATGTTTAACTGTGTCCATATCTATCTTTTGAGAGCATACCTATACGCTCAGAGCCTGGACATCAGATCTGGGTCTAGCACATGGTGCAGGTCCTATCCTGGGTGCAACAAAAGTGCATAGTTACACTAAATCAAATCCCAGCTAATGACTACCAGCCACCAAGAGCCATTCTCATTCTCCTCTCAACCTCCTGTTGATGCCCTTCTACCCCTTTAGGGAGATAAATTAGCAGAAAGCTCCCCTTGTTCTTGCTGGATATTGGGAAGGGTCAAGGCTGAGCCCAGGCCAGGGTGAGAAGCAGAAACTGGGGCTGGGAAGAAACATCATCATCCCTTGCAGCAGGATTTCCCAGATGTGATGTTGAGCAACACATGGACACCAGAGTGTCTAGGGTGGCTGGAGAGGCAAAGACATGCACTGGAACACAGAAGAGGATGTCTTCCCTGGCACACAGGTAGAGGTTCACATCTACATTTCCAGCCCTCAGAGTAGGAAAATGTTGAGGCACGAAGCTCTGGCTGGGCCCATCATTCATGTCACCATGACTGGCTGCACACCTCCATTTGGCTTTGCTCAAAGCCACTTGCAAGATCAAGGCCTTTCTTTGTAGCCTCTTTGGACCAAAGGCGATCTCCTTTTATAAAATGCTTCACATATTGCTGTAGCTGTTGCAGTCAAAGAAAATGATTCCAGCCCACTGAAAGATTCATGTGAAAATTTTGTTGGATCAGTCTTGATGCTTTCCTTTGTGCTCAGGCTTGATTCTCTAAGCGTGTTCATGATTATTAATATATTCATTAAGAGTATGTTCGCACAGTGTCAAAGCAAAGCAACAACTCCAAATAGATATCAGAACAGAGAGTCAATCAAGCCAATATGCATAAAAGGTGCAAGTATATCCATAAAGAGCAGGTCATGAAGAGTCTAATTCTCTGGTATGTTCTGAAGGAGATCCATTTATAACTTGGGGATATATATTTAAACTAAAAAAAAACCCAGAGGTCTTATTGATTCTGTGTTAATTAGGACTAAGGATAAGTTAAGGTTTCATAGTTGAAAATATGAGGGTTGTGTTGTGTAAATCATTTAAAATATGTCAGATGGTCTTTGAAAATGGTTAAGTTATTCAGAAATAATGACAGTGTATCAAAATTTTGTACCTGACTAGACAGTCTGCTGCAAGTAGGGATAAAAAGTATGGACTAAATAATTTTCTGGAACATGACAATATTCTCCAAGAATTTTTGCTTTTAATAAGTAGCATCTGAGTGGTAAAAATTGTGCAGTACCAAGTTATGAAGTGTTGGGAAAGAAGGTGTAATTCCAGGATCTTTACTGTAATTTTGGCTGAATGCTTTCAGCTCTAGGATCAGCTCCAACAAGGAAAGAGGACTCTCAGAGCTCAATTAATGGATTAGAAGAGAGTATAAAAAGGGATAGTTTAAATGCATCTGACATTGGAGAAACTTTTTGGTGAAAGAGCCGGAGGCTGGGGCTGACTGGGTGTAAGGGAAAAATACATGCTGTGAGGATAATTAGATAAAGGGGCAGGTTTCCCTGCCAGGATGTGCAGTCTTCAGATTTTCAACACCCAAAGGAAAAAGCAACCTCATCGGAAGTAAGTGCTGACCTTGCTCTAAGCAGGAGGTTGGACTAGAGACTTCCGGAGGTCCCTTCTCACCTGAATGGCTTAGTTCTTTAGTCTGGACGGGTCTGCCACAGTCTAGAATGGAAATGACTTTGTAATGAAACCTTACATTCTAAACACCTGACAGAGTTTGCTAAGACCAGCCACCTCAGAACAAACTGGAGCTCTTGTCCAGGTCTGAGATGCTTCATGCCTCACCATGTCAGCTTCTGTGCATGGCAAGAGGAGCTCAAGTTACCAATCTGCAGCATCTATGAGCTCCATCACTCCTGTCTCCCTCCATAAAATGGGCCCAACCATAGAGGTGTCCTGTTAGCCAAAGGGGTTGATCATGAAGGAGGCTATTTCCTTCCTGTCAATGGTAGAGAAGAGCCTCCAGGAGAGAGACAGAAGAAGAGGGTAGGGCTGACAGGGCTCTACCTCCCTGGGAGCTGCCTTCCTTGGACAGAGCACCCAACCCTGGGTGTGGAGTCTCTTATCCTGGCTCAGGCCATTTCTTTTGCCTTAATTTGCTTTTATGGTCCAGCACTGCTGGGGTTTCCCCAAAGATTTATTGGCACAGAGGAACTCATGCAGCAGATGCCAGGTGGGATGGATTTCTGGTTGGATGCCCAAAGCTCTCTATCTTTCTCACCCAGAAGTAATGGTGCCTTCATGTGCTGGCATATGAATGCAAAGACATATCCATGGTTTGGAGGTGTCTGAAATCATTGGTCTCAGGGAGGTCATTCAGGGACCACTGCTGGCTTCCATCTTCTCAGCACCCTGAGGTAGCTGCTGGGGATGAGGTTGGATGGGGCTCTGTGCAGCAATTCTTCTCTTTGATACTGGTGAAAAACTGCAGGGCTTGAGGGGCATCGAGACTCAAAGGCTGCTGAGTCTATGAGGGGGATGACAGCTGACGTCTGAATGGACACCAGCACTGATGCAGCCAGGACTTGGCTCAGTACACATTAAACAATTCCCTCATCAACAAAGGGGAAAACCCCCAGCCACAGCCTATCCTGCTGCCTGTCAAACACTTCCCTCAGGGCTGCAGCTGTTTACTCAATTGTGGGTCCAGGGGAGGGCTTAATTGCATCTCAGAAGAGAAAGGCTAATTTCCTCTCATTTCTAGTGGAACATCCCACCCATTTTGCAAGTCCTCTGGTGGTCCTGGTCATTTATGGTACCAGCAATGCTTTTTCAGATCTCCCTTCACGCCTGGTAACGAGGAGAAAAAAAAATTATGCCATAATTTTTGTATTTGTATTTCTAAATCACAAACATCAGAGTTGTGTTATACTAACAGCTATCATCTTTATTTTTAGGTCATTTAATCAATTTGATTGCTTTCAGAAAAATTTTAGTCAGACCAGCTTGTTCTAACTTACCTCCCAATTCTTGTTGCCATGGCATAACAATGATTATTTCTCTTTTAGCTAAAAATAAACCTTCAGCAACAAATGTATTAGCCACACATGCACAAAAAAAAAAAAAAAAAAAAAAAAAAAAAAAAAGAAAAAAAGGAAAAAGAAAACACTATGAAAACAAACCACTTTCATATACACATTTTCATATTACTCCAAATTGCTGTTGCCTGGGCATCATTGCACGAGGCCCTGGAGAGATGTTCCCCCTTCCCCTTGCCTATTTACGTACCTTTATATTCTGGCTAATGAAAGGCAGCCAAATGCTGAAAACATTGCAAATATTTTTTAAACGGCAGTAAAATCAAGTACCTTAAGATAGACTGCCTGTCCTCAGTCAGATGGAACTGCCTGTCCTCAAACCCTGTATAGTTTCTGAGCTTTGTCCGGAGGTGGGTTTTTTTGGTTTTTTTTTTTTTTTATTTTTTTGTGAACCCAAGCATCAGAGAACCTCCTCTAGTCCCCAGAGAAGTTGAGAAAGCCAGGGCACAGGGTGCCCCTTCCCCAGGGCAGAGGCTGGCCCCAGCCTCAGGTACGCCCACTGGCATCTTGGAAGGATGGCAGGGAAAAGGGAAGGCCCCATGGCAGGTGGGTAAAAGGCACTTTTTCCCTGCTGGGGAAGAAATTGCCTCCTTTGCAGCTACATGTTTTGCTCAAAAATAGTGTGGTATGCGACATATTTAACAACAGAATTGTATGAGTTGATACTGGAAGAGGAATGGAGTCATCCGCGAGCATCTCCGTATGATTTGTAAGGGTTAATTTAGAGGTGCAGCAGGCTACAGCAATGCTCCCCTCATGAGAAATGTTGGTAGGTTCAGGGAGGTGTTTTCTTTCATTTTTGGTTACAAAAGCCTCTTCACAGAATCGCAGAATCACTAGGTTGGAAAAGACTCATTGGATCATTGAGTCCAACCATTCCTTTTTCTTACAGTCTTAACGTGGGCACTTTGCAACAGGAAGAGGGCAAGTCTGGCCAGGTTTGTCCTGCCCTGCTCCAGTACCTCTCAGCCCAAATGAGTTGGTAAGTCTTCCTGCAGAACCCTGGAAAGAAATGCTTCAGCGGCACAAATCCTAGCATGCCTAAGCAAGGGGTGTCAGCCAGCCCCAGTGAACAGAGGGCAAAGTGATAATGCCAACACTTCTGAATTTCAGTTACAGGAATGAGACTGAGGCAAAGAAACAGCTTCTCTCCATGTGTTTGTGGAAAATGACCGGCTCTTACACAAGCTGTTGGTGTTGGCTGAGCCTCTGCATTTGCTGATTTGTATGCCCCTATTTTCAACAGTCCGTGAAGCTGATCCTTGCAGAGATCCTTACCTGGTTTTGTGAACATAACGTCTTAAAAAAAAGAGAGGAGAGAATCCTTCCCCCAAGGGTTGCTGGGACTGCCTGGCTCCTGTCCACACAGCAAAGCTCCCTGGCTTTGTGTGTCTGCTATTATCCCATCATCAGCACCTTGCTGATACCTATGTACATATATAGATGCACATATATATAACCACACCCCCTATAGTGTTGGTGTCCTCTTTTGTAGCTGCTTTAGTCACAGAAATGTTGGTGGCTTTGTGACTGCTCACTTGTGAACCTGCTGCCTCAGCTCCCGCAGTGACAGCTAGCAGGTTAAAAACCCATGGTTAAAATCAGGCAAGTTTGGGGAAGGGAAAGCTTGCTGAGGTTGAGAAATTCAGCAGGTGTTTCCCAGCCTGAAGCAGAGGCATATGTTTGCAAAATGTTTGCCATGGGTGCCCAGTACCCCTCCAGATAGAAACAGATGGAGCATGGGATTTTTCTGTAATTGGCATCTCTTTTAATCAGAGAGGTGCCCTGGGGCTCCCCACTGGTGTGGGATGCTAGGCACATGCTCACCCAGTGAACTGGCCCAGTGGGGGGCCACCAGCTGAACTCCTTGCTTTACCTGTTGCTAATGCCAGTGCTTGTAATTAATAAAAAACACCCCTACCTGTGAGAAGAATGAAGTGTTGCCAGAATAGAACTGCCCTGAGGTTCCATCCCAAATTTGTACCTTGTATCCACACAAGCCAGACCCTCATTCTCCTACTGTTCTTCCCAAAACCTGGCCCCCAGGCTTGGAGCTTGTATTCAGGTGAGAACTAAGGCATTTGGGCAGCCATCTAATTTCTACAGCTTTTGGGCATCTGCAGTTACCATTCTCACCCAAGCCTTCTGGGAGAGAACCAGGCTATCCTCTGCATATGGATGGATGGATCAATGTCTCCGGTCAGCACTGTCACTCGTCACAATACGCCTGGAAGAGCATCACCAGCTGTGACTTGGGAACCTGCAGGTTTGGAAAGGCTTTGCAGAGACACAGTCACAGCTCTTTCCTCCCCTGGCCTTTGGGTTTTGATGAATGTACAAGGTTCATGTTATCTCATGGCCTCACTACTGGCAGTATTGACTGCAAAGAAATCAACCTCATTACTATTACTGATGGGCTTTATGAAGATCATTCTTCCATAGCTACCCTGTGAAGAATCCTCCTTCCCATGTCTTGCCATCAGAGGTTCAGCTTAAGGAATGGAAAAGCACAGAAGATTCTTTCCTTATGTGTTGCATTGCTGGGCTTGCAGTGGAGTGACTCACGAGCTAAGCGAGGATGATGGAGAAGATGGAATGAGCGTGGTGCTTCAGGAGACTTACAGCCTTTCTTGTACATGGCCTTACAGCTTATCCCTTGGAGGGACAGGTCCTTCCATGCAAGCCATTTCCTCCTCAAGGATGCCAGAAGGGTGAGAAGATGGTAGATTGGTCTGCAGGTCCCAGGAGGTGGTAAAGAGGCTGCAGATCCATGGCTACGTCCTCCACAAGGGTCTGGCTCTTGCGGAGAGTGGGCACCAGCCCAGCTGCAGGGAAATTTCTGGCAGGGATCGTTAATCTTGAAGTTACTTTTGGGAAAGACAATGAAAAAAAATGCAGATCCATTTTCTGCCAGTAATCAGAAAAACTCAGTGCTTGGCTTATGGAAATGTGACTCCTCTGCAACTCCAATACAGTTGCTGTTTTCCTATAGAGCTTACATTTTTTCCCCTTTTGCTTCATGAGGTCAACCTGCAGTTTAACCAGAGCTTTAAAAACCCCATTGCGATATTTAATAGTTTTCCCAGGGCATATTCCCTGTCTTTTTTTGCACCTCTGCCTTTGCTCATCCTATCCATATTTTTTTTCCAGAGTATCTGTCTCCCATCCATTTACAGCAGTTCATTCCTCCCTGAATTATTTATCCCTAGTTTATCATCTTGGAAACCAACAGTTTTCCAGATCTGCTTTTAATAGGTGAGATCATTTCTCTTCACAGCATCCCAAACCCGAGTTTCTGAGAACAAAAATCCTTCTGTTGATTACCAGCATTGTCATCGTTTGGGCTTTATTTTTTATTATTTATTTCTACCTTTCCCCACAAAGAGAGGCTAAACCCACTCTGATGCACTGCCTGTCGCTGTTGTTAACTATCTGGCACTGTCATTAGTTTCACTGAAGCCAGAGGGATTTCTCTGCATTCAGCTAAATGCAAGTGTGTGTTTTTGCAAGCTTAAGAGCATTTAAAAAAAGAATATGACAATATCTGAAAATTCTTGATAATTTATGGGTACAGACTTATACTTCACTAATAAAATCCCTGTGGAGGGTGAAACAAGTTGTCACTGGTCTGAAATGGGATCAGGCAAGACAAAATAGTCAAATTCTGCCTTACTCCATCTGTCTTCTGGCCAGCGGAGATAAAACAGCAAGAGTGCCTCGACAACACATTCATGGGCAAAAGAACCCTCAACTGTATAGCAAATGTGAAGACAATAAGGGGTTAAAATTCAAGAAATATTTCTGTTTTATCTAACCTCCCCCTATCCCATTTGCTTCTTCAGGAAATGTGACAGTGCATAAAAAAAGCAATACACTGGTGCACACTTGGAGCTCCCACTTCACTGGCGATGAGTACATTACAAGCATATTACTTTAAGGTCAAAGAGACAGTAAACATGTGCAAGAGTTTCTCATCGACCTCATTGGGCTTAAAAATCACAGGATTTTAATGACTTCCTCCTCCTGTGAGCCACTTGCTTAGTCACTAAATTGTTTTCCTGCTCCTCAGACTTCATCCAGGAGTGGAAATGCCGAAAGACTGTGTGCTGGTCCCTGTTTAAATCGGCACCATGTGCTGATGCCCTCTTTGCAAGGGAAGAAGCACATCCAGATGATAGGCAAGTGTTTTAACATCACCGTCAAGGCTGAGAGCCCAGCTTGCTCCTGGGCACTTTAAACATCTGCACAGCTGTGCCTTTTGGCGCCTGGCTGCAGGAATCGCTGAACCGTGCCTGTGAGCCTGCTCACTGCACGGCACTGCTGCCAAATTGCCACCCAAGGGATATGTAGCAGCTAGGGGAAGGGAAAGGTGAAGGCTCTCATGTAAGGGTTTTCCATCAGGACTGCATGTTCACAGGATGACATTGCCCCCTTGGAGAGTGTGGGGACAGTTAGGTGCTGAGGATGCTGTTTGGACTGGCTGGACATCATCCCAGGGCAGTCAGAGGCTGCTGGGCAGACACAATACCTGTGGTATCAAAATCTGGGCTATTTGTCAGTGGCTGGGAATATTCACCAAGTATTTTCTGGTTCCTTGTACTATTCTTCTTCCTCTGGTTTCATTCAGAGTCCTGTATTTCTGATCAACACTGTAAGGAAGATTATTTCTTTATCTTAGCACCATCATTCGTAAAATCATACAGAGAAAAGGTATTAAAAGAGGTCAGGTGAAATACAAATATATTCATGTGCCTTGAAGCCTATGACTCACACTGATCAGTCATAATACAGCCCTTGCTAAGGATGTGATTGTGCTTAAAACTACAGGTACCATAAAAGCATGTTCATATGTATTCCTCTGTGTTTGTGTATATGCACACATATAAAAAGTTTGTAAATCTGTATTTACATAAAATAAATATATTCAGAACTAAAACAAATATATATGAAATTGGAATTTGATAGCACCACAGCCAAACAGATTATAACGTAGCTGCAAAAGTGCACGTTACTGTCTGCTGGTATTGTGAGTAGACTGATTAGATGTTTTTGTGTGGTTTTGTGTGTGATTTTTGTGTATGCACATAGCAGTCAAATTAAAAAAAAAATGCTGTTTTCCTTGCATAAAAATATAAGCAAAAAATACATAATGGGGGATGCTTTAATGACCTTGCATAGGAGACCTGGCACCCAAGATGTCTGCCTCAGCCGCATTCAGTCTTCTTCACTGGAAATTGTCATTTCTGAAGGACTGACAAGCTCCTTGGAGAATTCAGGTCTGCTTGTTTGTCTCCCTTGGAGCCACAGAGGTGGCAAAAAGAGGAGACAGCCCCCTCCAACAAAGAGAGGTTGCTGTGTGGTGGGAAGGGAAGACAGGACACCTCAAGCAATTCAGAAGTCTCAGCTAGAGCATCTAGCAGGTTAAGGAGGGCTCTTGGCCTCAGGAGGTAGTGGTTGGCACATATCCCACAGAACTGGTGCTGGGGCCTGGTGTTCAGCTTTTTCCACCTCACAGGGTGTGGGAATCTGCTGTGGGCCAGAGCAACTCTCTTTTGCCCAGCGTAGTCATAGGACATAGAAGTCTCCAGACTCTTCTGGTGAGAGTCTAAATTTCCAGCTTGTGACAGATTCCAAGATTTTGGACATTGCTTTCATTCCATATTAAAGAGAGCCTGAAGTTTCCCCATAGGCCACATTCCTGTGGAGAAAAAAAATCTCTTCAGGATCAGAAAAAAATTTGTCTTAATTTAGAGCTGAGGTCTGTTCTATTGGAAAAATATTTTGGAATATTGATTTAGAAAATAGGTATCAGAAAATATCTGTTTCTCTACATATCCATATATGAAAAGAAAATAAGTTAGGGGGCAACATCTCAATATGTACCAAATATTTAGTTGCCTTTTTAATTCCCCTTTTAAAAGAAAAATAAAATAAAAATCAGTGTATTCTAACAGGATATCCTGGATTCATAAAAATACTTTCAGGCCTGAAATACGCAGCTGGAATGACCCTTGTTTGCTTTCAGTTCTTAGAGGCCTCCCTAGGTGCTTGCTTCCATGGGACACCTCCAGTCACCCTTGTGGCAGCTAGCACTGCCTCCTCCTGCTGCTCTGGGCAGAGCTGGCAGCTGCAGGAGCATCAGCAAGGAAGAAGTGACTCTCTGCCAAGTGTCACCTCAAGCCATTGCTACTCTTGCCGCTGCAGGGGAAACAAGTACTGGTCTGGGATGCTGATAGGTATGGAGCTGGAAGACAGTTTTTGCAGGTCAAAAACTAATAGAAATGTCCTTTGTCACAGAATCATAGAATAACCAGGTTGGAAGAGACCCACCAGATCATTGAGTCCAACCATTATTATCAAACACCAAACAATGTCCCTCAGCACCTCGTCCACCTGTCCCTTAAACACCTCCAGGGAAAGTGAATCAACCACCTCCCTGAGCAGCCTGTTCCAGTGCCTAATGACCCTTTCTGTGAAAATTTTTTTCCTAATGTCTAGCCTAAATCTCCCCTGGTGAATATAATACAGGCATCTTGACAAGCCAATCATACTCTCCCAAGGAACTTGAGCTTGGGCTGTTAAATCAAAGCAGCAAAAGCACAAAAGAACTTGAAGAAAGAGGGCAGTGAGCCTGAGAAATGCTACATCTGGAACAAGGAGAGGAAGTGAGGAGATACGGGAGAGTAATCCCTTTGAGATGCTCCTTCCAGCTGTCCAGATGTATGTGAGGAACAGTTGTGTGTGTTTATGTAGATATGTGCACTGGGTTGGGGGTTTTTTTGTTCCATGATCATGGGTCAGTTCAGAAAAAGGGGTTGTGGGGAAACAGCTGCAGCAATACTTTCTAGATTTTCTACTTCTTTTCCCTTGATCTTGCTCTAACTTATTATTAGAATTAATGGAGGACTAACCCCCCATTTCTTTGCATGCCTATTGGCTACAGCACTGCTGCCCATGAGGGAATTCTGGCAGGGCTAGGAGGGAACCATGGAGCTCAGAAATAATTCTCAAACGTAGCAGTGAAAGATTGCACAGTTCATTTCAGTCTGCACTTTGTTGAATGGGGGCCAAAGTGCTTCATCAGTAATACACAATGAGATGAGGGACAGTCAGGAAGATCAGCCCCACAGCAGTGCTGTGACATACCGATAGTTTCTGTACATCTGCTTCAGGCCGTAAATACTATTTTCAGCCACAGTTTTCTTCTGAAGAGTCATAAGACTTGGAAAATCTTCCACTTACACTGAATCTGTCTTGGGCAATGACAAAAAATCCCCAATAAAATGCACTCCTGGCACTCAACACAGGGGGATGTTGGAGCTGGGGGTCTGGGCAGAGGACACCTCACAGGGACATTGCAGGCCTCCCCTCCTGTTGTCACTCCTGCCTGTCACCTCCCAGCACAGACATCTGTGTGACCTTGCAGTGCCATCAGTCTCACAGGAGACCATCCAAAGGAAGCATTTGTAAAGCTACAAAAGTTGAGTTAAGCAAAATTTCCATGTTAGAACAATATGTCTCCTTAAATGTTGTCTGCAAGTGGCCTCTAAAACAGAAAAAAGAAAAATCACTCTTTACAGTGGAAAGAAGGAAAGAGTTGCTAAAATTTATGCTAGGCTTGCATATATAATCTATATATTGTTCATGCTGGCAAACACTAAGACTCAGTATATCAACAAGTCTTCAAAGCTGAGGCACTGAGCACTAAAAATAAAAGTCTGTGCCTCACTCTAGAGCAGAACCCAGTCCTTTCTCCATGATCTTGGGACTCTACAGCTGCCTGTTTGCTATGAATAAGGGTACAGGGTTTGAGTAACTTTGCTCTTAAAAAAAACCCAAATTGTCTTTGAGATTGGTGTTTTTGCAAAGTTTGAGGTAGTGCTTTTGCATTCACCAACTAGTTCAAGCTAAGGGGGCTAGGTCACTAGCCACCCTTTGCCTTTCTGACCAAATTACTTCATTTATTTTGGATGCTGTTTTCTCCAAGTCCCAATTTACTTTAGCATGGATGATGTTCATTTGCACAATCGATGTATTTGAACCACAGTAACAGTGGTCAAAGTGGACTCACTCATGGCCCTTAGTTACCGGTCTCTGGCAATGCTGGGCTGGTTAAATAGAACAAAATGTGCGCTATCACTGCCCTCCTGCCTTCACATTAAGGTTTAGAACTCCACTGTCAGGTAACAAGTTAGACATCATATTTACAAGAAGTAACTTGTAATTAGTCCACAGGTCTATGGACACTAGGCCAAGACGACTGCCATCTGGCTGACCTGTGGATGGCTTATGCCACATTTTAGCCTCACTTTCTGCCATGTCTTCAATTATTTGTTGACTCAAAATTTGTTTTACAGGCTTGTAAACCATTGAGATTGGATTAATGAGTGTGTAAACAGCTTGGATCACTCCCTCCCTCCCATTTCTCACACTAGCTGAATTCCTGTGTTATGTTATCTATCTAATTTGATAGATCAGAAATCCTTACTATCAGACTGGCAATTTCATGGGTCAGTTCCCTCAGTGCTGGGGATGGAGATTATCTGGTCTTTCTCACTGGAATGTATTAAACTCTGAGTTTAGCTTCAATCTGTAGTGGGGTAATTTCCATTTCTCTGAACATTTCCATTAGTCATCCTGGCTCTGACCCTGCAGTCTAGATAATTATTCTTATTGAATTGCAGAGAGAAGCTAGTCTCTTATTTTTTAAGACCTAAATAAATTGTTACTCCTCTTAACCTGAGCAGGAAGCTGAATGTTAGGATCTCACAGATAATTTCATTTAGGAGAGTAAATCAACAGAAGGAATCCCATGGCTCTGAAGCAGGTTTATTTGCTTGCTTGCAGGGATGTACGAAGTCCAGAGCAAAAGCCTCTGATGGCCTCTTCCTGACCCAGATCCAGATGGACAGTGCTGGAGCTGCCAAGCCCAGACAGGTCTTCCAACAGAGCCAGAGGCCACTCTCACTGTGGCCACCCAGACGCATCAGCAACCATCGGCAATGCCTCTGGTCCCAAGCACTCAAGATCCCACAAAATAATTTGTCCATCTTTGAGAAGATTTGATGTCAGCATCTTCTTTCAAATCCCTTAAACTGAAAGGATAAGATGCTAATTTCAACAGAGTTAAGCAATCGGACAACCTTCATTTTTGTCTGATGCCCTGAATTGTATGCAGTATATTTCTTTGCAAGTTCTAACCAGACCCAGCTGGGGTTATTTCTCACAGTAGTCATAGACAGTGTGACCTCAAATATGTGATTTCCTTCTTTCCCTTTTCTTTTTCTTTCCTCACCTCCACACACAAGAGCATTTATGAGACATTTATGATGTGTCATGTTAAGCCCAGAGTCTTTCCACTCCCCTTTCTGTCCCTGTCTGGGATACCATATCCTGGTGGCCTCTGGTGGATTGGCCAAGATGGAACATAGAGGGACAGAAGTGGTGGCAGTGATGCCCAGTCACCAAGTGCCATTCCTCAACCTCTTCTGCCTGCCACAGCTGACCTAACCTCAGTAGCCTCTCACGTTATGCTAAGCACTTTTCTTCACCATGATGTATCCCTGGTCCAGGGCCATGATGTGACCATCCAAACACCTGCATCAATATGATGGGAGGTAGCATACAGCAGGAGTAAGAGACATGGCAGAGTACAACAGCCATGACCATACAAAGTCAAAGCCCCCTTCTCCTCGTTACCTTATTACAGGTTAGGTTTTTTTCTTTCCATTCACTTAAACCAAATCTGCTCATGTCCACTTGGTCCAAGGTCAACTTCTACAATGAGTTGTTCTATAACTGGTTGTATGGTTAACAGAATAGGTTAAGGTAATGTCATTATTGATTGGTTTAATAAGTGAGCTGCTGTATCAAAGAACACCTGGGGATGCTGACTATTAATAGGACTATTTTCCAGTTAGTTCCACTTAGAACTTTAATTCTTTGCAATTATGTGATTTCCAGGAACAACTTTTTTCCAATGAAACTGCAAACCTTTCTCCCACTTCTAAATCCACTACTAGGAGTGTGGCAGCGCACACAATCCCTAATCCCTTAATCATCTCCTGCAAAATTAGAAGATAATACCACACTCCCATTTTAACTTTTGTTTCTCTGTTTCCTTAACAGCTCACAAATTAGTCACTTGTTCTTTTGTCTATCTGTCCATCTGTCTATTTATCTATCCAGCTATTATCTTCTATCTATCTGTCATGGTTGTTGCTGTTGTTCCAGCAGCACAATATCGAATTTTTCTTCTCTCTGCTTACTTGCTGACCAGACCCCTAATGAGTGTGCAAGTACTGCAGTTGTATCTTCCTGATCTTGGCACATTTCTACCTGTAGCAGGTCCAGTCCTTCACCCTCTGCATTTCTGGTTATGCAAAAGCCTTTATCCTTCTTTTTCTCGTGCTGCTGTCCATGGATACCTCTGCTTTTAAATTACTTTTCTCTGTCTTTATAGTAAAACCAAGCACAGGGCTCCCCTAATCTCACATAACCTCCTCCTCTGATAAAGTTTCTT
Source organism: Coccyzus lansbergi (assembly GCA_033558105.1). NCBI lineage: Eukaryota > Metazoa > Chordata > Aves > Cuculiformes > Coccyzidae > Coccyzus > Coccyzus lansbergi. Next base: position 123,546 of record JAUMJK010001852.1, read on the forward strand.
TAAACACTTCTGTATCTAGACTTGCCAGCATTTATCCCACCAGACGGATAGCTTAGACAGGAAGGTGAAGTCCCTTTGGCAAGAGGAGTTCTGTTCCTGGAAATAACTACTACATAGGAAAGAATGCGGTGATGTACAGTTCATGCCCTGCTGCCATGAGGAATGACCCATGAGTTTTCTTTGCCCTGAATTCCTGAGGAAGTGCAACTATTCCTTTTCAGCATTACTATCAATAACTTCTAAGAATTTGCTGGTTATTTGGTGTAAGATAATGAAGCTGCAAAATAGATTAATTGCATTAATTCACATTAATTTAGCTTCTATTGAAGTTTACTTCTTCAGCAGTTATTTGCTGAATTTGATAATTGCTAACTTCATCCTGAGAGCAAACCACTGTGTATTATCCACCACTGCAGGTGCCTGTTTTTATTTTTCTGGTTTAAGGCTATCAAGGTAGGTGTAGATATACAAAAGACAGCATATTAACTTATCTGCCCTTGTCACTGGCTGCGGTTGGAAGTGTTGAGACAGCAGTACCACTGATTTTTGTTGGGATTGCCCCGACAATTGTGTCTGTTGGGTTGGCCAGAAATAACCCTGGCAGGAAAGAAATGATGAAGGCAAGGAGAAAACCCAGTTGGCATGATGATGTAAAAACAAGGCTTTGGGCTTCTGCAGACATAGACTGACCTACTTGAGTAGTCTTAGCCCCCATTAGCTGAGTCCTTCTTCCACTTGCTGGGGTTGACACCATTGCAGTGGGACTCCACCGCTAGACAAGTGAACATTCATCGTCTCTCTGTGGCATCCTTTAATTACACTGAAATCCCTGAGAATGCTGCACTGAATCAGAGTGGGTGCAGTCACACAATCCTTTACAAGGGTGCCCATGTGGTTGCCCATCAGAGGGCAATAATGAACATTTGGACAGGGATTCCACCTCAAAAGTGGCTACCTAAATATGCACATCTATATATAGGTGAAGAAAAACAAACCAAGTGTCTAGATCCCACTGCAGTTGATGGAGCCTGAAGAATCATTCAGATTACCAGATTTAGATGTCCACTGGAAGATGAGAGGAATAAATTTAGGAGCCCAATAACTAGGCTGAAATGCTGCCTTGGATGGCTGATAAAACCTTCATAATTTCTAAGGGCTTTCTAAATGGTGGTGCTTGCAAACCCCAGCACTTAGTAAACAGGTAGAAGCTTTTCTGCAAGGTCAATCACAGGCCTAGCCCAAGCTAAGAGTTACCCCACCATGCACTTTATCCATCCTTTCTAGGGCCAGAGAAGTTACTACTTCCCAGCCCCACTCCCCATACCGTGTCTCTTGTCTCTCGAGGGAGACCAGCAACAGCATCTCTCGTCCACCACATGTTGTACCATAGCTGGGGCAGGTCAGCACAACAGTGGTGTGGCTGGAAATATTCAGTGTTTCCTTTCTGTTTCTTGTGCTGTTCTGTGTTTGGGGAAAGAGCATGTGTTGAGTTGGGGGTGGAATCTGTGTAAATGTGTAATTTTGTCCCTCCCTCTGTTACCAGGATAGAACGGTTTAGTGTTGCTTCTCCTTTTGTCAAGCTAAACCACAAAGTGCATTTTCCTTGCCATTACTGCCACCTCTGAACTCTGCTTCAGAAGCAGCTTCTTGAAACGGAAAACATTTTCTTCCCTTCTGAGCACAGGTAGGTTTTCGAATCATAGAATCACCAGGTTGGAAAAGACCCACCAGATCATTGAGTCCAACCATTCCTATCAATCACTAAACCATGCCCCTCAGTGCCTTGTCCACTCATGCCTTAAACACCTCCAGGGATGGTGACTCAACCACCCCCGGGCAGCCTGTTCCAGTGCCCAATGACCCTTTCTGTGAAAATTTTTTTCCTAATGTCTAGCTTAAACCTCCCCTGGCAGAGCTTGAGGTCATTCCCTCTTGTCCTGTCCCCTGTCACTTGGGAGAAGAGGCCAACTCCTTCCTCTCCACAATCTCCTTTCAGGTAGTTGTAGAGAGCAATGAGGTCTTCCCTCAGCCTCCTCTTCTCCAGGTTTGTTGAGGTGAAAGGTTGCAGTGCCTGTCTCTCTGCAGCATTGGCAAATATGTCTCACGGAAACATTTATCCCTGATACAGATATTCAGACATCTATTTTTTTCCAGGTTATGAACACAGAGACTTTTCTTCCTACAACTTAACCTGTCTAACCTTGTTTGTCTACTAACAAATCCAATTTAAGTGCTGTTCTTTTTTATTTTGGTTGCTGTTGCACAGAAAAAGAAAGTTAATCAGAAGAAAAGACTTCCTGCTTGTGCCAGAGCTTACTGAAGATAAATAGGCTTGGGGGTTGGATGTTGCCTTTTTCATTACAAAGAGGCCCAATCCAGCCACAGAGCTCCTCATTTTTGTCACTGAGCCTGCAGATGATGCCTTTCAGGTGATGCTGACTGGGAGCACAGGGCTTCCCATGACTGATGCAAACCATCCAATTCCTGACACACCTGGCAGCAATGCAGCAGCAGAACCAGTGAAGGATAGTGGTGGAAAGCAAGTTGGTGTCCTTGGGCGCATTCATCCAGACAGGAGATTGTCCTGAGGCCATGTAGGGACAAGGATAGTCAGGAGTGGCCTGTGCACTGGCCAGCTCATGCTGCTCCACTGGGTGCTGACCAGGGCCACATGCCATATATCCCCATGGGAGACATCCCCCCCAAGTGGAAATATGTGACTGGCACGCTACCATTTTCATGTGTACATTAAACAGCACTGACTGCAAATTAACAATCTTTTAGCCTGCATTAGAATATTGTCATTGAATAACTGCGCACAGCATGAAAATTGCTGTTGATGGAAGGGTAATTTAAGGATGAAAATAAGTGCCCTTTGAAGCGGGATGCACACAACTACATCTTCTGCAAGCTGATTACCTCCCTGGGGTAGCCAAACCTGGGCAGATAACCTCACCAAGTGAATGTAAGTCAAAATGTTTTGGGCAGATGCTGGGGAAACGAAGAAATGCTCAGGATTGAACACTGACACTCAGTGTGGTCCAAGTGTTTACACAGCTGGTTCCAGAGCCACACCACAGCAAGACAAGGAACCCTGATGGCAGGAGCCAGGATTTGCCCCTGGGTGATAGAGGCAGCCACAGTGCCATAAGTCACAGTGCTTCAGCCAGCTCTGTGCCATTAGGAAAATATATTTCACAGAAAGGGTCACTGGGCACTGGAACAGGCTGCCCAGGGAGGTGGTTGACTCACCTTCTCTGGAAGTGTTTAAGGCATGGGTGGATGAGGTGTTGAGGGACATGATTTAGTGTTTGATAGGAATGGTGGGACTCAATGATCTGGTGGGTCTCTTTCAACCTGGTGATTCTATAATTCCATGATTCTGTGAAACAGCTTTGGGTGCCTGAGCTTGTGCTCCTGGAGCACTGTGGTGGGCTGGGACCAAGGGTTCATCCATGTCCCATGTGGGCAAGAACTATGTCAGGAAGACCCATGGCTCCATAAAGAGCATTTTAGGCAAAGGGGTTTGGGTGCAGTATGTCCCTCAGCACTCATGGTGCTAATGCAAGGGAAAAAAATAGAGGGGGCTTGGAGGGAGAACAGTGGTAGGAGAGAATGGAAACAGCTGCTTTGCAAATGAAAAGATTTGCCAGGCTCCCATGGTTAGATTTAATAGCTGGGTGCGACAAGCCCAGGAGAAGAATGTAATTTATGTCATTACTGCTGAAAGGCTGGTTTGATGGTGAGGGCTTCATTTGAGTTGCCTAAAGCGTTTAACAAAGGGGAAAGTGAAAACAAACATGAACATTGTAATAAAAATGATGAGGATTTTGGGGAGACTGCCAGGCACATTTTTCCAGTGGTGCAAAGCGCTCTCCTGAAAAGCAGCTCATTTTGTCTGTTTTAACTCTAAGACATGAAGCTAGAGCTAGAGGTAGAAAGAAATAATTAGGCTTTGCTTTAACTACACAAGTTGCTGGAACAGTGGTTAAGTTACCCTGTTGTGCTTGAATAGCAGAAGCGACGGTGTGCTTTTTTTTTTCATTCAGAATTAATTTCCTCTTCTTGAAAAATGACTTCTTAAGTATATTTTGAGGATCAGAATGGAAAGAGACAGAATGGATCCAAAGGGAGGAGGTCAGGGTGTTTGAGCTAAACCTAGCTTTTCACTGAATATGACAATTCTGTCCTTGCAGGAGCACAAGCAATGTGTGCAGCTAACCCTGCTGTTTCGCCTGTTTTTGTACACGGTGCTATTTTTAATGTATCATCTCGTCCGGCATTGAGTGGAAAGTGGCAGGGACTGGAGTTAAAAAAACACGCAGGCAGCAAAGCTGCTGCTTCATGATGGCACTGCCACGCTACCTCCTCTTCGTTCTGGCTTGTATGAGGCCGTATGGTGCTGGGTACAGCCGGTCCTCTCCCCACAGCTCAGTAAATGCCACCACATGCAGCAGAGGGAAGCAGTAAATTCACAGGTTAATTTGGTGACATGTTGAAGTTGAGTCAGGGTGCCTTCCTTGACCTGCCTGCTTGTCCTCTGCCAGCGAAACACACTGAAGGACTCACACAGCCCCATAGTGAACATGGAGGCAGTATCGGCTCCTGATTTACCATTTAGGCTGAAATAGTTCTCTGGAATGTTTTTGCCCCAAGCAGCCAGTCAGCATTAGCTACCATCCTAGCCAGTGTCATAGAATCATAGAATCACCATTTTGGAAGAGACCCATTGGATCATCAAGTCCAACTGTTCCTGTCAAATACTAACCCATGCCCCTCAGCTTCTGTTCCAGTGCCCAATGACCTTTTCTGTGAAAAATTTTTTCCTAATGTTCAGCCTAAACCTCCTGTAGCATCACTTAGGGTGGCGGTGCTTAAATTATTGATACCAGGAATTCACCACAAAGCTCACCATTCTGCAGAGAGGGCTGTGCCTGCCTATATTTTCCCACCATTTGGCCCTGGTGGGACCACTGGGAACAGGTCAGCTGCTACCAACTTGTTCCCTGCAGAAACACGAGCTCCTCACACCACTCATTGCTCCCACCATAAAGGCTTTCTCCCTTTCACAGCCATGGACAACTGTCTGGGGGGACTTTTGAGATGATGCTCAACCCAGCTCCATCCAGCAAGGCTGATGTTTGCTTGCTGTTAATTGCAGCAAACTGGATAGCAATGATTTTGCTATAGAACTGCTACCAGGCCGTTCAGATTATCTGTGCCAGGGCTTTGAGAGGCAGCTGGTAAAGCAAATAGCAACAGTCCAGAGGAATTATCTTTATTTGCCCGTAAGCACAGCATCATAACTCAAGGCTCCCAATGAGCCTCTGTTTTTGGCACGCAAGGTCAGTGCTGCCTTTTGCATATGGCATACATTAGAATAAGTCTAAGCCAGGCACAGCATCTCTTTACCAAGAAGATGCATTTAAAACTTAGATAGGTCTTGCTGCTGATGTCAGAAATTAGCTTACAGAACAGGTTGGCAGTGAGCTTTCCAGTTTCATATGTGCAAATACCTGAGTACTTTTACGTGAGTTTTAAGAATACATTATTTCACTTTTGTTGCTCTAAGACTTCTTGATGCACACAGGAGATGGTGACCAATTTCTCATCAGCTTTAACAGTACATGATGAGGCATATGCACCTTACTAAAAAACCAACCCAATTTTCATGATGCTGTACATGCCATTCCCTCTCCCTTCCCCCTTATACAGATAATGTTACATGGTGGTTTCTTGTAGTGAAAAATATGAGTCTTGTTGAGCAAGCAAGATCCATAGACTCCAAAGACCTCTATAATTTAACAGTTTGCCATTGGCTTTCTGTGCCTTTCTTTGCATGGGTGTGTCCTGTGCTGTCCTGTTTTTCCTTTGACTGACACTGGAGACCAGTTAACAAGTGGGGTTCCCCAGGGCTCAGTGCTGAGTCCAGCCCTGTTCAATGTCTTCATCAATGACCTGGATGAAGGCATTGAGTGCACCCTTAGCAAGTTTGCAGACAACACTAAACTGGGTGGAAGCGTGGATCCAAAAGGATCTGAACAGGCTGGACCACTGGCTGAGACCAGTGGCATGAGGTTTAACAAGGCCAAATGCCGGGTCCTGCACTTAGGGCACAATAACCCTATGCTGTGATACAGACTGGGAGAACCCTGACTGGAAAACTGCCAGGAGGAGAAGGACCTGGGAGTGTTGGTCGATAGCTGACTGAACATGAACCAGCAGTGTGCTCAGGTGGCCAAGAAGGCCAATGGCATCCTGGCTTGTATCAGAAATGGTGTGACCGCAGGTCCAGGGAGGTTATTCTCCCACTGTACTCAGAACTGGAGAGACTGCTCCTTGTTCAGTTCTGGGCCCCTCATCACAAGAAGGATGTTGAGGCTCTGAAGCGAGTCTAGAGAAGAACAATGAAGCTGGTGAAGGGGCTGGAGAACAGGCCTTATGAGGATCGGCTGAGAGAGCTGGGGTTGTTTAGCCTGGAGAAGAGGAGGCTGAGAGGAGACCTCATTGCTCTCTTCAACTACCTGAAAGGAGGTTTGGATAGGAGGGAGCTGGCCTCTTCTCCCAAGTGACAGGGGACAGGATGAGAGGGAATGGCATCAAGCTCCACCAGGGGAGGTTCAGGCTGGACATTAGGAAAAAAAAAATTCATGGAAAGGGTCATTGGGCACTGGCAGAGGCTGTCCAGTGAGGTGGTTGAGTCACCTTCCCTGGAGGTTGTTAAGGGACGAGTGAACGAGGTGCTGAGGGGCATGAATTAATGTTTGATAGGAATGGCTGGACTTGATGATCCGGTGGTTCTTTTCCAACCTGGTGATTCTATGATTCTATGACACCTTGAGAAACACAGCAGCAGGAGGGAGGTGCTGCAGACAGGACACACAGGCAGCAATGCAGCTGCTGGGGCACAAACATCTCAGGCTGTTGGCTATACACCATTACACAAGACTTGGCTAGCAGTGGGGCATCCGTGCCAGAGGTGCCCGTGAAACTTCTGCCTTCTGGCTCAGCTGCTGTTGCCAGTGTATCACCAACAGCACTGTGAGGGCTGTGCAGTGACAGGCACGGCAAACGCAGATAGCACTGCACCAACCTGCTTGTAAGAAACTTCTCTTTTAGTCAGCAGTCCTGCAATTTGTCCTCTGGCTGGCTCCTCAGTGGAGGTTTCCAGCAAGGAGATGGCTTCGGTGCTGGAGCCAGCTCAGAGCAGGTGCTGAACGGATCTGACTCAGACATGCAGGTTGCCAGATACCCACCAGCTAGCGGAGTATTTTGATCATTAATAATAGGAGGATTAAATGCAAAGCAGCATCTGTGTTTCCAGAATGAGCTGGGGTCTCAGTCTTACTGCTACTAAAAACAAGCTGGTTTTGCTTAAAGGATCCAGATTCAGATCCAACATACTTAGCACTCCTGGAAGGACTTTAGATCTCCTTCAGGTTCTGTTCAATCGCATTCATGCTGTACCTATGCTGTCACTGTCACTGGGGTAGGAGGTCACTAGAAAGGGTCAAGTGCTGTTCCTGGCATCAACATAAAAACTACTTTGGACTGATTCCACTGGACCATCCCACCAGAGGCAGAGCACCTGACACACTTTTACTTTTCCCCTGTTTCCAGCATTGGCTACTGCAATTTCAAGACATTGGTTTGGGCAGCTCTGGAGTATTACAGGTGCTTTTATTCCTCTCCACCACTATGCATTTAAGTGTTGTGTCCATTTCAGTGCTATCAATTTCTTGATTGTGGTTATCACATGCAATATACTCCTCTGCCTTTTGGTGTTGTTATAAGAAGGTGCATGGACTCTGGTGGATCTGCATTTGCTATACAACTCACCGTTTGTCATATCTTCAGCTCTTCATGTCATCATATTAGTTTAATATCTAACTCAAACAATATTCATCTTTTCACTGCTGACTGCAGAAGTTTTGTGTAATCTTTCTCGTTCTTGCCTCTGGCTCACTTTTCTGCTTCTGATATACACCGAGAAATGGCATGTGAGAAAAGCTCTGCAGCATTTCAAGTAGAAGTACGACAAATTTATAAAGAGGCTCAATGGTTTCACAGTTTTCAGATCTGCAGCCTTTTTTGAGGCCAAGTTATTGAACATAATACAGTGCAAAGTAACTTGAATTAGCCTAGGACATATAGTCTGCATGTGACAAAAACTTTTAAATCATTCCTTTTCATGTGCATCTTGAAATGCACATGTGCATCTTTCCACCCACCATTGTGCTTTGTATCTAGTTTTCCCAGTTAGCCCCAGGGTCCCCCAGACTTCCACAGTATTTATGAAGCTAGCTATATATTTTGTGACCAGTCAATTCTGCCCCTGCACTGCAATTCTAGGCCATTAACAGCTCTATTAATCACTGTTCTCAGTTCAGAAGGAGAGCATACCCAGTTCCTCACTTCTCTCTGCATTAAAGTGCATGATTTTTCCCTCCTGCTTTGTCTCCTGCCAGTTTCAGTTGATAATTAGAAACATCCTTTGCCCACTCTTGCCATTTCAGTGCCTTGAGTACCTTTACTGAGCAAATGGGAATGACAACTTCAACAGTGCCAGCAGGCTCTTCTGCCAGGTGTGTTTTTGCTGACCAAGTCCCAGAGCTGTTAGTGCTGAAGAGGGCCTTGCAGAACACAGTAGGAGTACTGTGAAAATAAACTCCTTAACAGATTTCTGTGGTGTAAATAGGATTGGCATTTCATAGACTCATAGAATCACTAAGTTAGAAAAGACCCACCAGATCATCAAGTCCAACCATTCCTATCAAACACTAAATCATTGGACTCAACCCAGCAGTCCAACCTGTTCAGATCCCTTTGCAGAGCCTCCTTACACTCCAGCAGATCGACACTTCCACCCAGCTTAGTTTTGTCTGCAAACTTGCTAAGGGTGCACTCAATGCCTTCATCCAGGTCATTGATAAAGACATTGAACAGGGCTGGACCACTGGGAGCACTTGAGTGTATCCCCCATTCAATACTAGCTGTGCTATTTTCCATGGTGACAGTCAGTTGAACAGCCAGCCTTGAAGACTCACCACTCACTTGATCCACGTTCATGAATGTCCAGTGTAGCTCTAGGTGGGAGAAGCTCAGTATTTCCCATCCTGTGGCCATGGAAGAGGCTTGCAGAGAGAAGGGCAGCCTGCAAAGGCATATGGCACATTTGCTACCCAGAAAGATAACCAGCAGGAGGGTTCACAAAGCACTGGATTTCAAAAGCCTACAGAACAGGCATTAGAAGTGAATTTTGAATTCATGTCAAGTGCTGGCAAAAGGAAGTTTCTTCCAAAAGCCGTGCACAATCAGGGAGTAGATACACCCTGTGACCTTGCATCCCATCAACACTGCCTCAGTGCTGTGAATCTTAATTAGCACCAGCAATGCTCACAGCAAACATTAAACGAGCATCTTTTGGGCTGGAAGGATTCATTCAAAAGGCGTTGAGTGGGGGAAAGAGACAGCACATTGTCACTAAAACTTAGCGCTCATCTAAAAGGGAGAAAGTGCAGGGTCTGCGAGTGCTTTGATGAAAGCTGCTTTTAGCTTGAATATATATAAGGAGAAAGCACAATGAAATAGAAAGCCCAGCTCCTGTCATACACTTAAGGACACCCCTGCTGACTTTGTTTGAAGGAGGTCAAACAGGGAGGTCATGTTTTGCTGCTTCTAGTTTTTAATAATTATTGCCTGTGTGATAGCTGGTGAATGCAGGTTTTACATTTGGGTTCAGTGGAGCTCATACCCACTCTCTCCCCTATGAAAAGCAAAGTTCCCGCTTTAACAAAGAAGAAAGCAAAGACATACTGGCACACTTTGCAAAGTGACCGGGTCCCTTGCTCAGGCTGCAGGCACAAAAGCCTCTCCAACCACAACCTTCACTTACTAAGTTATAAACAAAACTATAACGTATTTGTCACACAAGGCTTTCATCAAAAGGTGGCACATCAAAGTGTGACCCACGACAGGGCCACACACTGGTACAGACAGAGGACCAGAGCCCTGACTGCTGGTGGTTTTGGACCAGCAAGGAGAACAGGCTCTCACATTTATTGCCCAGCAAGTGGGCAGACCCAGGGAGGAGCCTTACAGGCTGGCCAGGGATTTGGTAGAGTCACCCTCCCTGGAGGTGTTTAAGGGATGGGTGGATGAGGCGCTGAGGGGCATGGTTTAGTGTTTGATAGGAATGGTTGGACTCGATGATCCGGTGAGTCTTTTCCAACCTGGTGATTCTATGATACCCATACTGGGTCTGCCATGGTGCTCACCCACCTGGACCTTGTAGCTCCTCTGGTATTTCCTCCTTTTTATCTCTTTACCTTCTCTCTTTGGGCTAGGGTCAAACCCTTCCTTGGGAGGGTCAGCCATGTGTCACCAGGCCTGGCTTGAGAACATCCAAATTCTTTCATAGCCTCATCTGGGAAGATAATTCTGCATGTGCCTTCTTCATCTTTGCCCAGTTCAAAGGTGCATAAGTATGAAACAAGGTTAAGTTTCTTTTATCTTTTTTTGTTTTTCTTGAAGGCCGTTTCAGGCAACTGATTCAGATGGCCACAACCTGAAACTGTTGTGTTTTTTTTTTAAAAAAAAATTGTTCCTAGTAGCAGTAAGAAAGCGTTTTCCTAGAGTACACACCTGTGGAAACTGTCTGCTTGAATCACCTCAGAAGGACCCTTCAGAGATACCATCTCAGATACAGACAGCTTTATATGGTGAGAACTGGTATTTCAACCATTGCTTTTTCTTTCCCCCTCGGGAAGCAAAAATCATCTAGAGGTGTTCTCGTTGGGTTTTTTGGTTTTTTTTTTTTGGTGGATTTCATTGGATTGCCATCATTTCTGTGGGGGAAGTTCACACACTGACTCCTCTCCTACAGCCATTTTCTTGTTGCTCCCTCTCCAGCAGCAAATTTCTCCGTGAGTAAAAGCAGTTACTATTATTAATTTTTTTTTTTTTCATATTTCTGCTGGGTCTCGCATGACAACCAAAATCTGTCAGTGGAATCACTCTTTCCTCAGTCCATTCAGGCTATCCCTTGAGCTCATAAGCTGGAGTGCACCATGCTTGTCACTTAAATAATTGGCTGTAGGAAGATCTGCCTCTCTGGCTAATGGCTGGAGAGTCTCCAGAGGGGCTCACTATTCATCACCATGCTCCCAAACAGACTGGTGAGGTTGCTTTTATGTATGTAGCCTCCAAGATGAGGTTCACAAAGGATTGCTGTTTTTTTTTCCTTCTCCCCCACTACTTAAGGATCAGGAAAAACACTCAGCATGTAGATCCAAGATGTGTGCCAGAGACTAGTTCCCTCCTTGCTTCCTCCTTTCCCATCTACCCAGCCAGAATGTGAAGACTCTCACTCCCCAAAAAGCATCTTATATTCCCTCTAATCACTACCGTTGAGAGCAGAAATGTGCAGTTACACAGAAATGCACCCTTTGCTGTTTATAGCCGTCCTTTAAAAATAATTCTAGCCAATTTACTAAGCCTGACCTCCTGTTTCCCTGGCATCACAAAGCCCAGCTCTATTCAGGCTGTCCCTTTCCAGGAGATTCCCCATCTGAGTGCTTGAAATGCTTTTTGTCTCTTTTGCCACACACAGCACTAAAAGGGCTAGAGCAGAGTTTATATTTACCCACTCTATTTTTATAAGTACAACGCTTACAGAGTTACTTCTTATTTCACTGGGATTTTTCAGGCAAGGGAAGAAGAAAGATCAAAGCCCTGAGTTTTTATAACAAATGGAATTCTGAATGTGGACATTCTGATACACTTAAAAGCAGAGTAGTTCCAAACTCAAAGGTTTTTCAAGTTTATTAAGTTTCCGAGTTTAATGCTTCATTGTCATTTACTGTTGCTACACAAGGGAATTTCACTCAAAGACATGAGTTTGTGGATCCATTTTGCCATGGAGCCCTCCTTCAGGTTAACTGTCTCTATGACTTCCTTTCCATAAGTGTGAGATGAGGATGTAACACATCCCTTTTACTTCAGATTTTAAAGATCACTACTTGAGAGGATATTAACATAAACTGCAGACTATAAACCCAACAAAGGGAAGCCAAAAAATTTACGTTTTTTAAAACAAATTTCACCACACAAGCTTGTTAGCCCATTAAAAAAAAAGGTTGATTATAAAGTTTATAAGCATGACTAGAAAAGGGTCTGTTAAGTATCAGCAGAAGAAAATATTTCTTATTTCCCAACTTGAATGTGACACGTACCCAAAGGTGTCTTCCTGCTGCAACAGGAAAAAGCTGGGAATGACAAGTCACTTGAGGTCCTTTGACAAGTCACTAGGGTCCTGAGTTTAACTCACCTTTAAAGCACTCAGCTAACAGAAAAGAAAGTGCTCGCCTTTTCTAAAGCCTTTTTATAATAATTGTGCTGAAGAAAGAAGTCAGAAAAACAGTTTTATCTGGAAACTAACTTTACTTTAACTGAGGATCAACTGTTAACTTCTTAGAAATATTCAAGTCATGACACTAAGCTGAGTGGTGCAGTTGCCACACCAAGAGGATGAGATGTCATCCAGAGGGACCCGGACAGGCTGGAGAAGTGAACCTCTGAGAATGTTTTGAGGTTCAACAAGGCCAAGTGAAAAGTCCTACACCTGGGTCGGGGCAATCCCCAATTTCAGTACAGGGTGGGGGATGGTGTGATGGAGAGCAGCCCTGCAGAGAAGGACGTGGGGGTGCTGGTCAATGAGAAGCTTGACGTGAGCCAGCAGTGTGTGCTCACAGCCCAGAAGGCCAACAGCAACCTGGGCTGCATCAAAAGTAGCATGGTCAGCAGATTGAGGGAGGTGATTCTGTTTCTCTGTTCCTCTCTTGTGAGACCTTATTGGGAATACTGTGTGCAGTTCTGGAATCCTCAACATAAGAAGGAGATGGAACTGTTGGAACGGGTCCAGATGAAGGCTACAAGAATGATCAAAGGGCTGGAGCACCTCTATATGAGGACAGGCTGAGAGAGTTGGGTTTTTTCAGCCTGGACAAGAGAAGGCTCTGAGGAGATCTTATAGCGACCTTCCAGTACCTGAAAGGGGCCTACAAGAGAGCTGGGGAGGAACTGTTCACAAAGGCTTGTGGTGACAGGGCTAAGGGCAATGGGTATAAACTGGAGAGGGGCAGATTTAGATGAGATATTAGGAAGAATTTCTTCACCATGAGAGTGGTGAGACACTGGTACAGGTTGCCCAGGGAAGCTGTGGCTGCCTCATCCCTGGAGGTGTTTAAGGTCAGGCTGGATGGGGCCTTGGGCAGCTTGGTCTAAGTGGGAGGTGTCTGTACCCATGGCAGGGGGGTTGGAACTGGTTGATCTCTAAGGTTCCTTCCAACTCAAGCAATTCTATGATTCTTTATTACCAGAACATTTTATTTTTTACAGACTTTTAAGATAGACCTTCAAAAGCCTGCTTTTACCATCAGCATATGAGTGGTCCTGGCAGAATATTTTAAATGTTGTTGTACTGTAATAACTAGATAAGGAACCTTGCCAAGTTTCACTAAATTTTAATTTGGCTCTACTGTAGGAGCCTCAGAAATCCTCTGGTCTCCATGACTGTTCAGTTAGCTACAGGAAAAATGTCTGCCCATGGTCTCAGCCAGTTGCTTCAATTGTTATTAGAATAGCCTGAGTGTTTTGCCAGTGACAGCAGTAAGTTGTGCCTATTGTGAGATGGGGATGGTGAGAAATAGCCTGCCTGCATTTTCAAAAACTTCAGATGTGCTGGTTGAGATATTCAAAGAAAAAGAAAACATCCTACATGCTATCCTGATGCAATGTGTCCTATCACCTTGTGCACCCTCAGGAACTTGCAGGGGGCCAAGTCCTCTCTGCCTACCATGAACATCTCTGAGTAGGGAACTCACCTCTGCATGTTGTATTGTCATAGAATCGCTAGGTTAGAAAAAAATTAGAGATCATAGAGTCCAACTGTATCTGTACACTACTAAACCATATCCCTAAGCACTTCATTTATCTGTTTTTTTTAAATACCTCCAGGGATAACAATTTAACCACCTGCCTGGGCAGCCTATGCCAGTGACTGATCATTCTTCGAGTGAAGAAATTTTTCCTAGTGTTTAATTCAAACTTCCCCTGGTGCAATTTGAGGCTATTCCCTCTTGCCCTATCTCCTATCACTTGAGAGAAGAGAAAAACACCCACCTCTCTACAACCTCCTTTCAAGTAGTTGTAGACAATTATAAGGTCTTCCTGCAGCTTCCTCTCCTAGAGGCTAAACTGGCCCAGTACCCTCAATTGCTCCGCATAAGACTTGTGCTCCAGACCCTTCACAAGCTTCGTTGGTTTTCTCTGGACATGCTCTAGGACCTCAGTGCCTTTCTTGTAATGAGGGGCCCCAAAACTGAACACAGGATTGAGGTGCGGCCTCACCAGTGAAGAGTACAAGGGGAGAATTACTTTTCTGATCCTGCCGGCCATGCAGTAACTGATACAAGCCAAGATGCCATTGGCCCTCTGGGCCACCTGGGGCACTGCAGGCTCATAATCAGTCAGTTGTTGACCAACACACCCTGGTCCTTCTCTGCCAGGCAGCTTTCCAGCCACTCCTCTCCAAGCCTGTTGCACTGGGTTGTCGTGTCCCAAGTGCAGGGCCCAGCCTTTGGCCATGTTAAACTTCATCCTACTGGTCTCAGCCCATCACTCCAGCCTGTTCAGATCCCTCTGTAGAGCCTCCTAATCCTTAAGTAGATCCACACTTCCACCCAGCTTCTTGCCATCCACAAACATAATAAGGATATGTTGAATCCCTTCATCCAGATGATTAATAAAGATATTGAATGGAACTGGACCCAGCACTGAGCCCTGGGGACACCACTTATGACTGGCATCCAACTGGATTTATCTCAGTTTACCATCACTCTTTTGGCCCAGCCCTCAAGTGAGTCTTTTACCCAGCAGAGGGTGAGCCTGTCTGGGCCAGTGGAATCCATTTTCTCAAGCAAAATCCTGTGAGATAAGGTGTCAAATGCTTTACTGAAGTCCAAGTACACTCTATCCACAGCCTTTCCCTCATACATTACTTGGGTAACCTTGTCATAGATCGAGACCAGGTGATTTCAGAGAGCCTGCCTGTCACAAAACCATGTCGATCACATGGTTGTCTGGTGCACGCTGTGTGATCGGGTCTCACTTGATGTGTCTCTCCAGAGAGGGTCCCTCAGAACTGCAACAATCCACTTCCAGCACCAGGACACCTTAGTCCTGGCTCAGAGGCAGGGCAGGCGCACCAAGGGCCAGAGCACGAAGCCACCCTGCAAAGCATCGTATCCTGCAGCTCATAGGCAGCATACAGGCAGCAGCATACAGGTTCTGTTAAGGCTGTTGTCAGGCTGATGCGCAGGAGGAACATCTTAGAGAAAGCCAGCTAGAAATGGGCCCACAAAACAGCACTGCAGGCATTACATAATGCTAGAAACCAACACAAACAGGCCTCTGCACTCTGGACCATCAAGCCACTTTGCTCTTGGTACAACTCATTGAAATGAATGCATCCAAACACCCCAACAAATCTGAGAGCACGGATGCCGAATTACCCCACCGCTACATCTTAGGCAGCATGTTTATCTCTGCCAGTACACAGTTGTTTCATCAATCAGTCAATGGCCAGAGCTTTTATGGAATCTATCCACACAAAGCCAGGGCAATGGCAGGTCTGCTCTGAGAGGATTACAGGGGATCACTGCTTAATTAGTCTAAGAGGACTGATCTCAAAGATTATTTCTCGTATAGAGCAAAAAGAGCCACCAAGTGATCTTTGGGTCAGTCAGTTGCTGCACTTATCAGGCAATGAGACTGAAAACAGCACCTGTTAAGACTTTCAAATTCAGAAGAAATCCAGTAGCAGAGGTATTTGGGACCATACCAACACGCAGCTGGTCAGGAGGAAGAGCATATCATGCCCCTCTCACAGGGTGGCAGAGCAGCAACCTCTAAAATTAGTCCATCTTATCCAGAAACATCCTCAGTGGTGGCATCTCAAGGCAGAGCAAGTATTCTGTGTGCTCTGTTTCTGCAGCTCCCAACCAACACCTTGAAGACAAGGATGGCACATCATCCTTCCTCTGTGATGGATAGCATCAACCTGAAGGATGTCTTTTTTTTTTTAAAAGAAAACGTAGGTTTGGAAGTAATTAAGTGATCAGCTGTGTGTTTCTAAACATACCAGGTCCCAGCTGTGGTCTGCAGGGAAGCTTTGCTAAAGGAAGTGAATCTAGCAGCTGCTGCAATGCTAATCCAGCTTTCTGAGTGTCCAAGCATCACTGCTGCTCATCACCCAGCAAGCACACAATGCAGAAGTGCTTACGTGAGCACTTCCTTATAAGGAGACTTATAAAATGGTGAACTTCCATTTCTTTTGAACTTTTATTATTATTACCATCAAACTCTGAGTGATCACCTTGCTGTTACAGCTTCTGGACACATATAGTTAAGAAATAGTAGCTGAAACATTTTTCATTCGAAAAGGCGAGGAAACCCAAATTTGGCTTGAATTATTTTCTATCTTGTTTGCTTGATTTTTACTGTTTGTTATTTGTTTGGCTTTTTTACACTTTAGATAAACATGCCCCAACTTAGAACAAGTGAGAAACGTGAATGACAAGGCAGTATTAAAAACTTTCAAAAGACGTGGCCCTCAGTTTCTTGGAAAACTTTGCCATTTACAAAGAAGAAAACTAGTCTTATCATTTTTGTGATACACAGACCCTCTGTACATTTCTGATTCAGAACATGTCCCAAGAACAGGAGATAAATTACTTCTGCCACAACCTACTAATTCAAGAACACAGAGTGGAGGACATTTTCCTATATGAAACAGGTGTTTTCCACGTTGAACGAAGCTGAACACAAGAATGGGATGCTCAACTGTTGGCAGAGGTGACTGATCTAGGGTGAGAAGCCATGTACCTTGATGAGCATTAAGTCTTTGCCATTACTGTACTTCCTCCATACTGTCAAACATCAAGTTTTTACCAATGTATGTTTCTGGACAAACCAAAGACCTCTGAAGCTAGGGCTGCCTTCTCCCGATTGAGAGAAAACAATGCTTATTGCTCTTTAGATTTCTTGTAACAGTGAAAAATTTATCTTCATATGCCAAGCAGAAACCAGAGCCACCTCCCCAGTGCCATCTCGTACAACTTGTCTCCAGGTGAATGTTGTCTTCCTAGATTAACCACGTCCATCTGACAGGTTAACTCTCACTTCAAATGCAGAGATTAGGGATTATTTGAGTAAACTACCAAGCACATCACACACAGCATTCCCCTGTGGAGAACAGGAACCAGGACACAACACAGTGTAATCACACACCCACACTTCATGGTCTCTGACTGTTTGAGTAAGGACGTTCCCAGAAATAACTACAAATACCACCTTCATCAAGGAAGGGTGCTTGAGTTCACTTAATAAAGAGGTGCCAAGCTACTTCTGGAAAGCCTTGAATTTTCACAGCCATATTTTCCTCTGTAAAATTAGGCAGAAGTGGTAGGGCTTTTTTTTATTATCTCCTCCATCTTAAAAGACAAAGGTAAATATGAAATCAATACTGCATCTGACTCTCTTTAAAGGGTTGCCTTCCCCAAAACAAATTTACAACAGAGGTAGATAGTAGAAAATTTAAACTTTAGCTAAAAAACAGTTGGAGAAAAACAGCTTTGGAAAGAATCCTATCTTGTAACAGCAGCACCAGATAAATCTCTTGTGGCTTCAAATAGAATTTCAGAAGTGTGTTACTGCATACTGCATTGAGAGTCCTCATGAGTTTACTTTCTATCAATAGGACACTTACATGTCATCCATTTTGTTTTTCAGAATCTCATCTGCTTTGGATTAATCAATTACTTGTGTTCTTGTAATTAAAATCAGACACAGCAAATACTGTAAAGGTTAACTTATTATTACCCTACTTAAAGGCAGCAAGACTTGAAAGCAAAATTATGCTAACATTTTTTGAAAGCTTTTTCTTGCGTCACTGTCAGTCAAGAACCATCAGGCAGGTTGTGATGTTCATGCATTCAGACTAGTTTTCTACCACTGGTGTTTATGAAACCCGCCTCTGAATCTGCTCCTAAAGGACTTCACCATCAGCAAAGCTTATTTCTATTTCTTGCACAAGATGCATTAAGACCTACAGTTGGAAAGCCTCCCTTCTGAACAGTCTCATCCTACTCTTTCCCAATCTGTTTCTCAGCTCCTACCCAGTGTGTACACAGGTGTACATATATAAATTTTCACACACACACACACACACACACACACGTATATATGCACAAGCACTGTGCCTTGTACCCAGCAGTTACTGTATATCAGCTACAAAGACCTGAAAGCACAGCCAGAGGCAGTTGAGTTTGTGTGCAGACTTCTATCCCTCTTTGAATGAGGTAAACCGTTTGTTTCAGAGGCTTGTAACTCGGCCAAGTTTTGACCCGTGTCGTGAGACAGTGCTTTTTCAGGGCAATTTCTCAATGGTTCGAACCAGAAAGGTGACAGATCTTAACAAAATGTTTTCAATAATTTACTATATGCCAAATGATCCATTTTCCTTTGTTTTATCCTTAGAAACAGCTGAACAATTAAAAAAAACCCAAAACCAAACGCCAATCAACCATCCCCAAAACTAGGACAGATAGATCACCTTGAGAAAACTGGAAACATACTAAATAGTTTGGAAAGCAATAAAAAACCCCAATTATCTTGTCTCATATTGAAAAGTGCAGACAACCCTTATTCAATGTGATTATCTATTTCACCTGTAAGAACAGAACGTGAATAGTACAAAGAAACCAATGTAATAAGCAAAAGAGCTGTAATCTGGAGTATATTTTCAGATGTAGGATGAAAGCATGTTTTGTTTTTCTAAACTATATAGTACAACTACGAAGCTAAGGTGCCACATCTCAGGTGTGTGGGGATGGCATTTGGGGACATTATCTTTTGCATATTATCTGTACAAGGATTCTGAATGAAGAAAAACCCCCAAACATTCAGAATCTTTCCCTTCAACATCTCAAGAAGAAACTTTATACTACTTTCAGCTAAAAGAAATATCTTGTAGAAAGCTGCTCTTAAAAGTCAGTTCTCTGATTTACCTACCTTGAGCTAATAAGCATTTTTGTGTAGGAATACTCTTAGTCTTTGTCTGTGAGAAAATGCTGTATTTTTCCCCACTCAACAGAACAATCTCAGTCAACCTACATATTTTTCCTTAACAATCTTTCAGATTTATATTTTCACCTCTTTACCTAGATTCATCCCTGTCCCCTTCACTCCTGCCAGCTAACTACCTCACTTACTCATTCTTCAGTGAGATCCTACATTGCTGTTTGACCTTGCAAAAGGTTTTAAGAGCAGCAGGTAGGCAAGTTATCCAATTGCCTATGTATGTGGTCATTGCACTGTGAAAAAAACAAAATAAATTCTCAATGCTCCTCAAACTATTTCATATTCAAGTCAACCCCAAATGTGTCAGCTTTCAAGTAGGCAGAAAAACAGTTCCAGTAGAGTGGGATGAAGATATGCTGTTAGCAATTCCACTATCACATGGTGCCTGGTTCACAGCAACACTGCTTTTACTTCTACCCACTTGCAATCCAGCCTGCAATTGCAACTCACTGTCTGATTGCTGGTGTGGGCTCAGAGAAAGAGCTAGAGCCAACTCCTGCTTCCAAGCTGGCTTGGGTTTCACAGAATCACAGAACAACCAGGTTGGAAGGGACCCATCGGATCTTCTAGTCCAACCATTTCTATCTAACACTAAACCGAGTCCCTCATGACCTCATCCACCCGTGCCTTAAACACCTCCAGGGAAGGGGAATCAACCACCTCCCTGGGTAGCCTATTCCAATGCCCAATGACCCTTTCTGTGAAAAACCTCCTCCTAATCTCCAGCCTAAATCTACCCTGGTGGAGCTTGAGGCCATTCCCTCTTGACCTGTCCCCTGTCACTTGGGAGAAGAGGCCAGCTCCCTCCTCTCCACAACCTCCTTTCAGGTACTTGTAGAGAGTAATGAGGTCTCCTCTCAGCCTTCTCTTCTCTAGGCTAAACAACCCCAGCTCTCTCAGCCACTCCTCATAGGATCTGTTCTCCAGCCCCTTCACCAGTCTTGTCGCACTTCTCTGGACTTGCTCCAGAGCCTCAACATCCTTCTTGTGGTGAGGGGCCCAGAACTGAACACAGTATTCAAGGAGCAGCCTCACCAGTGCTGAGTACAGAGGGAGAATCACCTCCCTGGACCTGCTGGTCACACCGTTTCTGATACAAGCCAGGATGCCATTGGCCTTCTTGGCCACCTGGGCACACTGCTGACTCATGTTCAGTCGGCTGTCGACCAACAACCCCAGGTCCCTCTCCTCCTGGCAGTTTTCCAGCCAGGCTTCTCCCTGTCTGTAGCTCTGCTTAGGGTTGTTGTGCCCCAAGTGCAGGACCCGGCATTTGGTCATGTTAAACCTCATGCCGTTGGACACTGCCCAACGGTCCAGCCTGTTTATGTCCCTTTGCAAAGCCTCCCTACCCTCCAGCAGATCGACACTTGCACACAGCTTTGTGTCATCTGCAAACTTGCTAAGGGTGCACTCAATGCCCTCATCCAGGTCATTGATGAAGACATTGAACGGGGCTGGACCTAGCACTGAGCCCTGGGGAGCACCACTTGTCACTGGCCTCCAGCTGGACTTAACACCATTTACCACCACTCTCTGGGCCCAGCCATCCAGCCAGTTTTCTACCCAGAAGAGTGTGCGTTTGTCCAGGCCAGAGGCTGACAGTTTCCGTAGCAGAATGCTGTGAGAAACTGTGCCAAAGGCTTTACTGAAGTCCAGAAAGACCACATCTACAGCCTTTCCCTCATCCAGCAGCCAAGTGACTTTGTCATAGAAGGCGATCAGGGGCTTGCTAGGCAAATAGGCACAAAATCTAGTAAAGCTCACACAGATACAACTCTGAATACAGTGAAGGAGCCCAACCATTGAGACAGTGCTTTTATGGCCACTTTTCAAGTAAACATACCTTTGAAAGTATTGCAGGAGGACATGATGAGTGCAATTACAGAAACTGAGGCAATAAAGAAATTTTGAATGTTGCAAAAAAAGCATCAAGTTGATACTTTTTAACTCACTGGAGGTTAAAAAAAGAAGGTAAGAAAATCAGGAGTCAACCATCAGGCAAATAAAGCCCAAGTAAGAATGAGACTCAAGATCCACATATAAACTGACCTCTCCATAAGGAAAGATGGAAAACTTACTGCTACACATTCAATGACTGCAACTAGCACAGATAAACAGAAAAGGTTTTTCTGGAAGTTTTATGGCAAAATGGGAATTATGTATAAAGACAAAACTGACCAGAGTCCTAGTGCAGGGCTGGTGGAAACCAGAACTTTATGTTTTGTAAGAGAATGGTGAAATTGGTGCCTGCATGAGGAAAACATGACTGCATACTGAATATCCTCATGTGAGACAGACAAACCAATAAAAAGAGTTGTCAGCGTTTCCAGAAAAATTCTTCCTGGTCTTGGAAAAAGGATGCTCTGTCAATGGAGAAGAAAGCACAAGGCAGCAGGAAAGCAGCATAGCAGAGAATGCAGGTAGCTCAGGATAGAAGACATAGTCCAGTGACTTTCTGGTCAAGCAACAAAAGAAGTGACTGAAGACTGGCGATCCAGTAAGACTTGTACCTGTGGAGGATGGATAACAAGACATTTATTTCCAATCAAAATCTTTTACAAAGCTTTCTGAGAAAGTTAACAGGTTTCCTACAGTAGCTACAAAAAAACCTCCTTAAAACTATCAACCCCCTCCCACCCACCCACCCCTCCCAAAAAAAAAAAAAAAAAAAAAAAAAGCCTAGAGAAAGCAGTACAGTATTCAAAGTTTTCTGGTTGTTTGAAAACAGTACATTGCACATTGGCATTTTGGTTGAACCATTCAGACAGCCCAAAGAATTCCTGCTTTCCTTGTATAGGTATCTTCTTGGGTGAAACGAGGGAATATAAATTAACGGGACTGCAATAACACAGCAGCAAAAGTTCCCCTGGAACTGTTCTACAGAATGAGTGGGCAAATCAAAACCATAAAATCAGCAGTATGTGTCAACCTTCTATATTATTCATAGAATAAGGAGCCTTTAAGATGCGCCAGCTTGGGCTTTTTTGTTGCTTATGGCATGCATGACATGTAAAAGACCAGTAAGCACCCATTATTACTGAAAACAGGGTATTTTAGTGATACTGGCATGACTAAAATGTAACTGCTGATCAGTGCCAATTAGCTAGAATAATCCTGTTAGCATTAGCTCGTCTGTTCATTTATAAATCTCTGCAACCATAACTGTATTTGAAGTTCTTTCTAACACTAACGCCTTTTGTATAGTGCTGAAAGCCTGCAAAACACTCATCAATTGAACAGCTGATATAACAAACAATCCTTTTTTTCAACCCTTGGCAATCCCAATGTTATAAAAGTACTTCTGCGCATTAACTCTATCATATATTGACCAAGTTCATACATAATTTTATTATATTTTACTGTAATGCTTATTCTCTTGCCTAGCAAAGCATCTTATCAAATACTGAGTCTTACATCCATAAAAATGAAAGTATATTTGCTTTTTACTTATTGCTATTTAATTTGTACCAGAAGAGTACTTTGGCAAGAAATGCTGAGCTGCAAATAGTTGACAAGCGTTGTTTGAAATTACCGGGCAGCTGTCCTCAGCTTTGGATGAACTTTTTGATGAAATCAAAATGGACAATAAAGGAAATGCAAGGGAGGTTTCATTAAATAAATTTATTTGTTAAAATAATTTAACTCCAAATACAACTGCTGAGTTTGCATTGAGTTCTATGTACAATTCTTGTTTTATTTGAAACATCAAGGTTTAAACAACTGACATTGTTACAAAACAAACTGTTGCCCCATTTTAAGTTGCCAGTTGTATTAGAGCTCAACAATTAACTGTGAAATACATTAATTCACCCTAGGAAACTCCAAATCAACAGCATTAAGCCTGATTCCAGAACCCACTTCAGTCTCTCTTCAAACCCTGATCAAGAATTAACAGATGCACACAACAATGCAGATAAAAGCCTCCTGCAGTTGTCAAACATTTGTTTTTGTTGTGGAGTTTCACAATTAAAGCCTAACCAGTGCTTTGATGGCACACTGGCAAAAAAAAAAAAAAAAAAAAATAAAAACCAAACATGCACAAAACCCCCCAACCAAATGGTTGACATTTTTAGGCAACATTCTATACAGGAAAGCAAATACCAGTAGTTTTCCCACAGAAAAATAATGGCAACTGTAGCACTGGGGTTAGGGAGAAGCTAGAACCAGAACAGAAAATGTCACCAAAACTTTTTTTTGATGCTCTGAAGGGGCAGACACAACAGGATAAAGACAAAAGAAAAACAAAACTCAATGCAGTTATGTTTAATATTCTTGATCTGATTCTGGTTTGTTTGCCTTGACTAGTTTTTGTGTGTATTTTAAAGGGAAAGAGGAAACAGTTGCTCTCACTATCATAGCTTAAAAGAATAAAAGTTGCAACATTTAAAAAAAGAAAAAACCCAACAAAACTGGAGAAATGCTGTCTTCGTAGAAAAATATAAAACTACAAGAACAGCCAAAGCAAAAGTGGGTCTTTGGAACAAATAATATTTTAAGGCATGTCATAAGAAACTTTCAAATACTATATAACTGGAAATCCTACCAGGGTAGAAATGAAACAATGACCCAAGACCAAGGACTCCCACAGGGTGGCCACACAGGTGCTGTGCGGCTCACTCACCTCCCTTTTGGCTACCACTAGAATTTGAAAAAAATCTGTTGAGTGCAACTGTCATTGATTCAAGCTCCACTATCTTCACATTAGTGGAAATACAAATAGTGCATAACTACTTCCTCAGACCTATACAACGAAAAACAAAACTTACGCTTTCCCCCCCGCCACATTGTGCGGTAGCTTATTTATGGCCTAAGTTGTTGAAAAATGTAAGAGTTTACTGAAGAAACAAGACCGGGAGATACTTTTGTAAATACTTTGTTAAATATTTTACTGTGCGTTTCTTCCCTGCATTAAAAGCCTGTGTGTTTATATTATGAACCTCATATTAGGTAGTTCATATTGTACTTGTTTGCCATTTTCTTGGTTGATAAACAATCTGTGAGGTAAGATTTTTAATATTTCTGTAAATAACATTGCATAAAATATAATTCCAACTGAGTTTAAGATTTGGGTTGTTTCTTTGAGCATTTAGGCAGTGGATTTCACGCTGACAAGCTGAGCAGTACGTGCTCGGGAATGTTTTACTGTATTAACAATTCAGATACTTTGATATTGAAGTATCATTAACTCAATATCTCACATCCTACCTAAGCATGGCAGCTACCACAATGGGCAGGCAAGGGGGAAGAGAACATTCATACCATCTAGTTTAGGCATATAAGTTCTGTGACTTGGAGGACCAAAGTTAAGAGCCTAAGTTTGCTATGTAGTCAATGGAAAGAGGTAGGTGCCTCTAGGAGGGCAATTCAGAGCACCCAAAAAGGGCATTCAGATGCCAGAAATAAATGGTGTGTCTATCTCCCTAAGAGAACAAAGTACAGTAATGAAAGCTCTGCAAGGTAGATGGGAAATGGGCTACATATATTCTAGTAAGGCTTAATGTTTTGTGACATCTAATGCCCTTTGACACACTGGTTGTGGAAAGATCTTGAAAGACTAAGGGCAGAGATGGCCAGTTCTCTTCCATTATTAGGTTTTCCTTTAGTTATGATCCACTGACGTGTAATTCAAAACGTTAAGGACATTTACGTATGAAAATCCACAAAGCATTTTGTACTCAAGTTTCCTTTGTAGCAGATGAGTGCATTTTTAGGATGTTCTGCAGATGGAGGCAAAACTCTCAAATGTAACTCCAATTACAGCATTTCTAAGGGCCATATACATACACACACACACACACTCAACACACGCACACACAACCCAGCACCCCAGTTTTCACTCATTTAAACACAAGGAACTACACTGTTACTGCACAAGATTGAAAAACTAATAAACACATGGTGTTATTTAGACCACAGGCTCAGTGACTCTGTATTTTTACGGCCAATTTTACCTATAAAAGATCCAGCTCAAGACAATCTCTTCAGCATTTAAAATCTAAACATTGTGATTGAAAACTTTTCTATACTTTGATTGTAAGACTTCGGAATAGGTATTTCTGTGCCATTAGTCATGCAAATGATAAATACTTCACTGCTATGAAACTAGCAAGTCAGAGCTTGAGCATCCTTTCAAAATAAAATATTGGCTCCCATCATCTAACACTCCAATAATTGGGGCAAACTTTGAATAGTGTGTCAGGCAATTAAAGAGCCATTTCCACACTCACCTAAGGAATTACAACCATAATCATTTCACCTCTGAACTAAATGATTTCACATTGTTATTCAATTTAAGTTTTCAACATTAAAGCTATCGAATGGAAAACTTGATTTTTTTTCAAAGGTTAGTTAGGGATCACACCAGAGAATGTAGCCCTTAAAGGCAAGAAAAACTGTTGTCTTTAACAAACTTAAAAATGCAGGATGTTCATACTGTCCCACGAGGTTTCTGCAGAAGGGAACATATGGATTCAACATGGCTTAATTTTCCTTACAAGATGGTACTAGTTAATCTATTAAAGTGTTCCTTGTTAGTAAGGCTCAGCAATTTTTTTTTCATCACAGTTGCTTCCTCCTGGTTCAGTAAAGTGATAAAGATGCTTCCTGCTTTGTAAACAGAGGGTTTGTTTGGCTTTTTGCAGACCAAAACCTGAAGCGATCCTCCATTTTTGAGCAGCAAAATGAAAGATTTAAAACATTCCAATGCCAACTATTTCTTCACCTGCCATTTGTTTTCAGATCTTGCCTCTCATTTCACACACTGATTCAATGTTTTCTTTTTCAAGATGTGGGATTAAGTGTTGAAATAAAAGCATCAATTTTGAAAAAAAGAAATTCAAACTATATAGGTCTCTGGTAGCCTCTTCCTCTAACACTGTCAGAAGTTCTGGTGAAATCAACATACTTGACTGAACAAACTTGGCCACAAGTGATAGCGCACATCCTGAAGCATGGTAATTAGACACTGAAAGACTTGGCTCTCCTTTCGCAATTATGTGAGTTGTGAATGGTCTTCAGAGATATTCTCTCCACTGCTTTTGTTTCCCACTTCCAAAAGTTTTCCATCTTCTTCGGAAATAGTTGCTGTTGCTGTCTGACATGACAACATGAGTATGCTCAACTCAAATGACCCTGTAGATCAACTGGCTATGCCACAAAATTGCAGGTGCTCAAAGGGAAAAACAGGTGAGATGTGGTCATTTAACCCAATTATATTCAGAGTCAGTGATTGACTTTCAATGCTCAGCTCTGAGTTAATGTTGCTACTTCACTACAGATGTATTTCAAGTGACTGACAAACCAGGAAGTGAAGTAGACAGTTTTACCACCTTACAAAATTTCTGCAAATGAAGTCCAGGTCAGGTCATTTTTAATGCTATTGTATATTACATGCAGAACAACATGGATCATCTTTGTCTGGCTGTGCTGCATAGTTCATTTGTCTAACAATTTCTGCAAAGAGCTCATCCACCATTGTTTTACTTTTCGCAGAGGTCTCCATAAAGGGGCAGCCCCATTCTTCAGCTAAGGCTCTGCCTTCACTCAGTGATACTTCTCTCTCACTTTCCAGGTCCACTTTATTACCGACCAGAATTACTGGCACCTTCTCATACCTACAGTTTAAAACAAAAACAAAAATAGCAGCATTAATTGTATTTTAAAACTGACATTCTAAATGTAAACAGCTATTTGCAAAAATTACAGACCCAACAGGACATTTGGATGTTCTTAAAATTTTATGCTAATAAAACACTTTGTGTATTTTGCATTCTAGCAATCTGTTGCACAACTCCTTCCTCCCAGAGATTTCTTGGAGTCCTAGAGAATGTTTCATCCTCTGAAATTTCTATCCCACCAGGAAATCTGCCAAGCCTGCTTCCATGCTACAAAAACTAGGAATATAATATTTTCTAAGTGAACAGTCTCAGTTAAGGTACAAGAACAGGATGTATGTTCAGGCCTCCCTTCAACATTGTCCCCTTTCTCCCCCAATAGGAGAGGAGGCGCAGATTCAGGAATCACGTTGTATTCCCTGCTTGTGATAAGGAGGATGCATTCCCCTCCGTTTCAAAAGGTACATTTATTTACCTTTGGGTAATATATATGGAAACCTTAGATTAACAATAAAGGGAGAAAAATCAAAGTGCCAGTAAATTCATCTGAAATTTCAGGAACTGCAGCCCACTTCAAGTACTGAACACAGACAAAACCACTATTACACAAGAACATGTAGTAGCCAATACAGAATATATAACTGTCCGTTGCAGTATTCCCATCGTTATTCCAGTTAAGCAAGCTGAAAAGAAAAGAAGTTCTAGGCAATACTATCATAGTTCTATTTCATAATCAACTTGGACAGCACAATAGATCATATAAGCTCTGAAGGAATTTATTATTTCGCAATTCCTTACGCAGGGGGGAGGCCTGACAAATTCTTTTACGTTAAAACGCCTGCATTACCTTTTTTTTTTTTTAAACCCTCACATACATAAGGACATGGAACTAAATGAGTGTTCAGTCAGGTTTTAAATTTACATATTTGCTGTAACAGAGAAAAAAAATCACTGGGCCTATTTCCAAAACGCTCTTAACACTGGTTTTCTCACGCAAGAAACAAGAACCAAGTGAAAAACTGATTATGGCTTTTAGATCTTCATCTGGTTTAAATGCTAAGAGAAACAAGATGGGTCCCTCTTAATTTAAACCTGATTTTCTACTTTGTATTAGCTTAGTAGTACTACTTCGAGGTAAATCACTTGAGTAAGGCCAAGATATGGACAGACAAGTCGTAGCTGACAGCTACGAGAGCTGAAGACATCACTGTCCTTAAACGATCTATTACTCCTCCATACCTCCTGCCCATCTTCCAGGCAAGACAGCAGAGCAGAGCTGGTCCATGTGCCTCAGCTGGTAAAGGGAAACACACAGCAGCTTGGTCTAACCTACCAGACATGACAAAACTCAGCTGTCATGACTCTGGACCACAACAGGGAACCTACGCTTTCCGTTCAGCTATACTGCAGGGATGGTGGGCTCATATAGAGTCAGGAAGGATAAAGAGGGCAGAAATTTTTCAGATCACCTCAACAACCCTCACACCATCACAGCAGTATCAAAAATTGGTCCAAGATGAAGCTGAAATTCTAAACTTTATGTCTTTTATCTAACTACAGAAAAGTAATTTAATCCAGAGTCTAGGGCTGTGGTCAGTAATTGTAGAGAATTTCCATCATTTATCCTGTCCTTGTTTAACATCTGAAGAAACACAACCCATTTCTCACTCTGTAGATGTATTTAGGACAAGAATACCTTTGAAACTCTTGCAAGAGCTAGGCTGCCATTAATTAAGTACCAAAATGCACACAAGCATCTTGAAATCTGTCCTACTGCATTTAAACATGGTAGCATAGTCTTTAATTACATAAGATGGATGACACTCAACAGATAAGACAGCAATTCAACATCTCTTTTTACTGTTACTGCTCAGATGCATATATCTTATATTTGCTATACAGCATTAAAATCCCTTAAATGAAACTGGAATTGGGAATACCTTTACTGCATTTGTTGATATCTGAGGGCCCCAAAACTAGCCCCACTGTCAGTTCCTCCAGGTATTTTGTATCTTCTCAATTTTAGCAGTGGGAAAACCTGAGAAATTCAAAGAAGCCACTTGAGAAGCATTCAGTAATGTAGATGAGCCAGAACACAAGAACACCTCTCGTTGTTCTGCAAGATCACTGCAATTTGTTGAGAAACATATGAGGAACCTCCTCATGCGCTTGTTACAGACTTATAGCCACTTCCACCGTAATATTTAAGTGCTTAGAAAAGGTTTAGCAACTCTGGAAAAACTGGGTAACTAAGTACCTGAAAATCACTTTAGTATGAGTACTCAGCACCTGGGAAAAGGAGCAGTCAAAATACTGAAGTTTCATACTAGAGAACATAAAGCGGAACTAGGGAGCTGACAGGCTAGATGTGAAAAGTCTAATTTAATTTATTTGCACAGGACCATCTATGATCTATCAGGTGGAACAGATAGAAGCACTTTTCTGTATTGATTTTTCCTGCTTTTGCCTCTTGCATTAGCCCTATTCAGTACCTAACTTTACCACTCAAAATGAGATAGAAATCCTGCAGTCAATAGCCTTATTCATCTTATAATTCAGAATTCTCCAACAACCACATCACAGCATTAAATTAGGTAAGATAATGTTTCTGCAAAACTCTCATTTTGTCATCAAATACCTCCTCAAAGGGCAAAAATAAAGCTGCTTTTGCAAAATACATCCCTGTATTATCTAATTTTTGAGTAGTCAACTTTACAGAGAAAATATTTTCTATATATATATTCTGTGTGGTTTTTATACTTTGTATTTATAGAGATCTAAAGATATATGTATGCCAGTCTATAATACATATTAAAAATATGTATGATATTCATACACACATACATAATCATAAGATTTGTCTTTCCACGTACAAAACTCAACATCCATTACCTAGAAAAACGGAGGCTGGAATATGGCAAATAACGGGAAAAGAAACCATGGATATTGAGCAGAAGACTAGCTCAGGTATGGGCTTATGAGCTCCAATTCATTATCAGCCCAGTCAATTCCAAGTGGAATATGGGTGAGCCAGACCTTATGTCTGTGCATTGTATTCTCCACATACCAAGATAATGATGTTGGACAGTGCCATACATTAACCAGCAGGTCTCTATAGAAACTATGTGTCTTCATATCATAGAATAGTTTGGGTTGGAAGGGACTTTAAAGATCATCTAGTTTCCACCTTCCTGGCATGGGCAGGGGCACCTCCCACCAGACCAGGCTGCCCAAGGCCCCATCCAACCTGGCCCCAAACACTTCCAGGGATGGGGCAGCCACAGCTTCCCTGGGCAACCTGTGCCTGTGCCTCACCACTCCCCATCGTGAAGAAATTCCTCCTTATGTCTAGCCTAAATCTGCCCCTCTCCTGTTTATATCCATTCCTCCCTCATCCCATCACTACAAGCTAGCTTCCTTAACAGATGTGCCAGGAGGTTTGGTGACATTAGGTTTATACTTAAACAGCATACTTAAATATACTTAATCAGCTCCTGCTTGTCTTTATTCGGAGACCCTAAGCATCTCCACACTGTACATCCCAGCTTTTAGATTCTGGAAACACACCATGGAAACCCTAGCTCTTGACTAAATCAAGCTCTACAAGCTCCACAATTCAAGCTGGCTCCCTATCCATTACCTCACAATCCTGCCAGAATTTCCTGTCCCATTTAGTATGCTGGGCAAATTTCTTTCTGATGAGCATGGGGGAGACCATGGAGTAGTGCTCTTCTTACCACAGCTGCTGATCTTGCTGGAAGCAACTTCTGCCTGCCTCTGGAAGCTCCACTGACTATTTGCAGAGCTTTGCACCTGGCCAGATGTTGGCACACCTGTCACTGAGCTGGTATGCAGCAGCACAGGCTCACAGTAGGAAAGGCCAATTTCTCAGACATAGTGGAATTATACAATTCTAATGAAATCTGAAGAGAAGAAAAATATCTCTTCCCCATAGGCTTTACACCATGTTGAATTTCAGTAACCCAACAAGAAAGAACAATCTTCCAGTACCTGGAAGGGGGACTGCAAGAAAGCTGGAGAGGGGCTGTTCACAAAGGCTTACAAGTGACAGGACTAGGGGCAATGGGTATAAACTGGAGAGGGGTAGATTTAGACTAGATGTAAGGAGGAACTTCTTCATGATGAGAGCAGTGAGACAACGGAACAGGTTGCCCAGGGAAGCTGTGGATGCCTGGAGGTGTTCCAGGCCAGGTTAGCTGGGGCCTTGGGCATCATGATCTAGTGAGAGGTGTTCCTGCCCATGGCAGGAGGGTTGGAATCTTTAAGGTCCCTTCCAACCCTAACAATTCTATGATTCTATGAAAATGGCTTCTTTACAAAGGGAGGAAAAGAAAGAAACAAACAAAAAAACCCAAGCTGCCTTGCAATGTCCAAGCAGCAATGCAGAACCCCTTCCATCAAACCCACGAATTCACAAATTCTTCCGAAAACTTCAAGTAAGTATTAACCTATTCACAAATACTTCTGGAGGGCAAAAAAGGCAAAAGCTCCATCACCTATACCAGGGCCCTGATGCACAGGAGAGCTGCTGTCTTTGCAGGATGCATGCTGGTCAGGATGGAAGCTGGGCAGAGGTCTTGCCTTTCAGCACAGCCCCGTCTTCCCCTGCCTATCCCTTAGCACTACAGAAGAGGAACAGTTCTGCTCCACATTCCTGGAGAGGGAAAATCCCATTTTCTCAGGACTCCTGCAAAGCTTTGAGTAGCACTTATCATTCCTAATAAAAAGCATGAGGGTCACCTG
Source organism: Coccyzus lansbergi (assembly GCA_033558105.1). Taxonomy (NCBI): domain Eukaryota; kingdom Metazoa; phylum Chordata; class Aves; order Cuculiformes; family Coccyzidae; genus Coccyzus; species Coccyzus lansbergi. Next base: position 155,123 of record JAUMJK010001852.1, read on the forward strand.
AAAATGAGGACTGTCGCCAGCTTCCTCTGTATTAGTGAAGCACAGTGTGTATTCTAGGGCAAACATCATAGCAGAGCATGTCAGAACTACACTCAAATGCGGCACAGGAAGGCTTGACTTTTCAAGACCTCTTCAGGAAGAAATTTTTGCAAGACCAACTACACGTGTTTGCAGAACACGTTTAAAGAACAAGGTACTTCACCCTGTTGAAGTGATCTTGCTACCTTGGGTTCCAGCACAACAGACACTGAGCAGTGGTAACTCCTGAGTAACAGGATGGCAGCCATTTATAGCCCGTGAAAGATGCTGCTGCAGAGTCAAACATCATCATATCTAGGATTATCACTACTGGCAAGAAACAGCCGTTAGTCCATAAAAAGACAACCAGCACGTACTTCCAAGTCCCAGTTAATCATACAGTGTTAAATCCCACCCTATTAGCCATATTTAATGAGCTTCTGGGACCAACTGGCTACAGTAAATCTCCTCGTTTTCCTGAAGATGGACACCATAACCATGTGAAATAAATAAATGCCCAGACTTCAAATGTTTTATGTGCCTCAGTTATGCACCACTGACCACACAGCCTTATACGACACACAGCAATAAACAGTTTTTACATTTTATTTTACCTCACACAGCACATATCATCCAGATTTCTGTTTAGATAAACAGGCATCATTCGAAAAATAGCTAAAAATATTTAGAAAGCCCCAAGATGAATGGTATGTAAATCTTCACAGGCTTTTACCTCCCATATTTTCTACCTTCAATCTTATTTGGGAAGAAAACCATGGGCAGTACCTGACATCATATCTGAATCTCTTTTACAAGGTAGTTTTCAGATTTTTTGTTAGAGTCGTCATTGGGTAAAGATAAAACCAAAGATGATGGGCAGTGGAAATATAGTAAAATGAAGAATAAAAAAAGAATTTAAAAAATAGGCTAATAAAACTGATTGATTGCCTTAAGCTATCCTAGAGTCTGCTTAGTACCCTAAAAATGTGGATGAGGGGAGTATTAGTGTAGAAGACAGTGTCAAATAGGTTCCTGATTTCTAATTTCACATCCTGGGACTGTGGCATATTTTCTAGGATTTTTGCCTGAACTTCATATTAGAGACAAATATGATCAACCAAAACACAAACTTCCTGTAAAATAAAAACAAATTAAGAGGTAAAATTCTGTATTCTCAAAGACCATTCCTTATAAACCACTTAAGTCCTGTTGATATATTTTTTTGTTTTACACATTAAATACTGGGACTACTGAAATGTAAGAGGTATCCATGATAATTATTCCTAATCATCAAACGGATTCTCCAATACTAAACCAGCTTTATTACCTTTCTACATACAGATTGTCTTCCCCTCTTTGTGCTTTTGTTTCTTGTCTTTTTTTTGGGGGGGGTGGGGTGTTGTTGTTCAGTGTTTTTTTAAATGTATTTCTGACATTTCTTCTAGTATTTCAAAATGGGAAGTAATTTAAGGAATAAAGACATTAGGGACAATGATCCAAATAAGATCACAAGGTCAGTAAAAATAGACTTGCAAAATATTTGTGGTAAGAATCCTGCCAAAATACACAGGAGAAGAATTCTGGGTGATATGATATAAAGTATAACTAAATAACAGTTAAATCTATTAGATTGTTCACCAATTCACACATAAATATTACGAAACATTATTTTGCAACATAACTTTCAAACTTTGATTGCCTGTAGAGAAATCTGCCATAACTTCAGGTTTCCTCATTTAGAGAAGCAGTATATTCCAAATATAACCATCAAGACCTTTTCTTATCCCTTTCACACAATTCCTTAAATGTTCAATTCAGAATCTTCAATCATCAAAACTTACATGAGCTTCAGAGGATAAGACAAGACATACAATATTCCCCAATCTGACTCCTAGCCTCTCAAACACCAGGATGAGAGGAAGCAAGACCACAGAATTGTCAAGGGAAAACAAACAATCTTAACCCTTGTCTTGAAAGCTTTCCCTTCTTGAACTAAAGCAGCAGAAAAGATACATACGTAATTCTAAAGCAATTACTACCTTGTCTTAAGGCATTTAGGCAGAGAGGACACTGCACTCTTCCTAACCCTTAATTCCTTGTATTCTAGTGGTTTTAAAAGTGTTAAACATTATTAGTTAAATCAACAGCAGGGACTCCGCCTGCAGAGCGACTATGCCTTTTTCCATGAAGTATGGAAAAAGTCCATCCAGTGGAGATGTGCCTATAGCTGTATTCGTGAATAGAATGAGTTAGGAGATAGATAAGTAGATGAAAAGAGAAGCAGGTTTCTGCAAAGTTTGAGCACTTTGCTCTTTTATGAAAGTTATTACAGTTTCTCAGGTAAATCTATACAGAACAGCTGCAAAACCAATTGCAATTAGGTAGCTGAATCATGAATTATTTTGCTATAGAGAACAGCGTATGCCCTAATTGCAAGACTAGGGATCTAACATTTTATTCTATACTTGGACATAAACTCCTTATATAGCCCTTGGGAAACAAACAAACTCTTCGGACAGGTAGGGCTGAGGTATACAGAGTCAAGATAATTGTACTTAGTCATCAAACAGCAAATTAAATAACTATAAAACAACATGAAGAATAATATTAGAATAATAAATAACCACCACACTATATCACCTCTGAGGAGGTTTCAGAAACTATCTTTGTCCTCGTACACAAAATCTTCTGGAAATAATCAGCTCAACTTAAATAAAATACTTCTAAACAAATTCAGTTCTGTGGTTATAGTCAGCTTATACTTCCCAGTTTGGTTTCAAGGTCTAGGAAAAGTCTCAACCAGTGCCAGTTTGGCAGGCTCACCCTTGGTACAGTGCTTGTAAGTAATTAGAGGAAATGGTTCTCTTCCAAGCAAAAGCCCAAGGAAAACTACAACAAACCCCAATGTAATGAAGCTCTCTATATATTTGCTTCCCAGTTATTCCTATAAGCACTTTCCAGCCACGGCACTTGAATGCATTATTTCTAGGCAGCTTACTGCTGAGAACATCCAAGGGACAAGAATGGTGGATGATACTCTCTGAAACATGCTCAAAGGCTATCTGGTAAACTGACATTCCTTTGCTGCAACAGAGGGAAAAGGATGATGCATGTCATTTCTGCATGAAGGACATGAAAGAAGTTTTCAGGCTATTTCCAATCACTTCAGAGAAATTCTCATCTTTAGAGGATTTTCCGCATCTATGATCTCACAGGGCAACTAAACAGAATAACAGAATAACTAAACTCCTTCAGTCAATGTTCAGTCTGGTTCTGCAAGTCACTGCAGATGAAAAGCTTATCTTTAGCTCTGTCACCTGGTTAAATGGTAAAACAGCAAGTATACTTGAAAATTCAGTGGCCTGCCAATACGCCTCATGGGAGAAGAGTTCACTATTGGGAAGTCGTAAAGAAAAACCTCCCATCATCAAGATCTTGGGCAGGTCTTTTCTCAGCACATTTTCAGAACTCCATAAATGCTTAAGCTATGTCCAATGACATTACTGGTTCCCCTCCCACTAAGGCTCTGGCATAGGGAGTGAGAGGCAATTGGCATTTTGAGCACAGGGGATGACAACAGGAAGCCTACATCAGAAGTAGCAATGGCTCTCAACACAGCCATTTCAGGTGCTTGAAAGCCTTCACAAACAAGAGGTTAGCTTTCACCTTAAACAGGACACCTCTCCCTAGTTTATATCACTGCTATTCATATCTAGCACTTAAGTCTTGTCAAGATTGAAAAGACTAAGCGATATGTAGCATCTCTCTGCTTAGTAGCAGGTTTGCTGTTAGGTTATCCAAACAATATTCAATCCTTGAGTTCTCTCTCTACATCAATCAAAATTTTAATCTTATTCAATCAAGCACCAACATCATCCTGCTGAAATCCTGCAGTCGTGGCTACATTTAACAATTTAGGAGCACTGGAATTTACAAATAAGAACTGTCTATTCCTCGCTACAGTTAATAATCAAAAACCAGAAGTTCCAATTCTATATAAAATGCAAGGCATTATACCATACAATTTCTATTCTGACCAGTTCTTTTGTTCCTAAAAGCAACAGGAAAATCAGAATGTCCTACAAATCTAAGATCCTCACAAGTGCATTGATTTCATTTAGTTGCTGTCTCTGTACTCAGTTTGCATTGAAAAAGCTCTAGCTATCCACAAAACTATAAACGTATTACAAGGGACAATATGGTTGCTTAAATATAAAATTCTTCAGGATTTCCAGATGCTGAAGTGGAGCATCTATTGCTGCTACTAGCTGTAGGAATGACTCAGTGTACTGAAAACTAGGCCTCATATTTATGTACTTAAATTTTGTGTCTATAACTGAAAATTATTCTTAAAAAATAGGTTTTTTATCTTAAATATTTCAAGGCATATGCCACACTAATATATTAATGTCTGCTCCAATATAATGAGCATGACTGCACCATGTCAAGGTCTTCAGTACTTACTGTATGTATAACGTATGGAAGAAACTAATATTAGACTACCATCTATCTTTTATTTGTATTTTGAAGTAATAAAAAAAAGTCATTAAAATGACCATTTTTCCCCCTCCAGATTTAACCACTTAATTAAACTTTATCATCCAATACTTTGCAGAAAATACATTAAACAAAGTGAGAGGAGAGTTAACAAATAGTTAGAGAGATGTGGGTTCAGTTCCACACCCTGCTACAAGCCTCCTGCATGATTTATAGCCAGTCCTTGAATTCTGTACCTCTGTTTTCCATGTGAAGAAAATGAGTCATTAGATTTAACCTCTGAATGCCTATGGCATGTAAACACTTCTGAGATCTTCCAAGATCTTCCATAAGATTTCAGTAAGGTAAGGGCGCCTGAGCCATAAGACAGGGAGGGGGAGCAGAACAAAGCTCCCATGATCCAAAAGGAAATTGTTAGAGACCTGCTTAGCCAATTAGACATCAACAATTCTATGGGATGGGTGGGTTCTACCCAAGGGTATTAAGGGAGCTGGCAGAGGTGCTTGCCAAACCCCTTTCCATACTACCAGCAGTTCTGGCTGACTGCAGAAATTCCACTTGATTGGAGCTTGGTAAATGTTACACCCTTTTACAAGAAGGGAGGGAGGATCCAGGGAACTACAGGCCTGCCAATCTAACCTCAGGGCCAGGGAAGGTCATGGAGCAGGTCTTTTTAAGTGCTATCGCACAGTGCATACAATGAAACCAGATGATAAGGCCCAGTTGACATGGGTTTTGTGAAAGGTACGTCCTGTCAAACTAACCTGATCTCCATCTACGACAAGGTAGTGGACAGGTAGGGCTGGGCTTGATGATCTCAGTTTTTTTCCCAACCTAGTGATTCTATGATTCTTAGCGATGGAGGCAAACTGGACACCTTGAAAGACACGTGAGCACTTCTGCTCACTCTTCAAGAGAAGACCAGCATGCACTCGAGTTATTCTCAGCAGTAGGTTACAACACCAGACCTTTGGGTTTTCTTTATAAGTATTGAGAAAGATATGTTAGGTCAGATTCTGCACCAACATCAAGTTTGCCAGCAGAAATAACAAAGCTTTTGGATTAGGTGTGCAACCTAGGAGCAAGAACACCAGCAAGAACACCATTAGGTGTGACCAGGAGCAAGAACACCAGCATGGGGGACAAAGCCAAGGTTGTTACCTCACTTCAACTCCACCACCTTAAGCAGAAACTGCAAGGACTCATAATGTCTTAAAACATTTGCTGACACTAAGAGATTTCTCCTACTCCTTTCTTCTCCATATAAAACTTCTACAAGGTCAAACTGCCTGCTTTGTCTGACAGTGTGGAATTGGACAGGTCCCTTTGCAAAGGCAATGAAAAATGCAGATACCTATTAAATACAATATAACTCTCTTGCACATCATTCAGCAAATCTATAGATTCTAATTCTTTTGTATTTTTTGTTTATTACATTTCTGTGTTCAAGGAACTTAACACTGACCCTAACACACATTACTATTTATCAATACATGCTTTGTCACAAGAAAGCTCGCTCAGAAGGATCCCTCTTGACATGCAAGCCTTTAGATGATTTACTTTAATATTTTAAAACACCCTGCAAGCCTACTGTACAAGGAAGCACTAACAAAGACGTAGGAGAAGGGAAGTAACCAAACAGACTAGTAGCAACTCAGATGTAAAGTTCATGCCTGTAGCTGCATTAAAAAAAAAATCTTTGAGACAAATACATTGTTAATATTCCGTTTGGAATATTAACAGCAGCATCCAGACCTTCTATAAAGCACAGAGCCTGGAAAGCAATTTAAGAGGACAACAGCAGGTCTAGTTTCTTACAGTTTTGGTCAGTACTGATATCTAATACACTAGTTTTGACTTCTGTCTCTAGCTCTTGCCCTTGCCATTCTCCAGTCCATAGTTACAGTTAAGCACATGCCACAGTGTTTTCTACAACTACAGCACTGGCAGGGTCTCTTTCTGAACAAGAATTCAGATAGAACTTAATTGTTATTTAGATTTCTAACTCATTCCAGACTTTGAGCCACAGAACCACTGGGGAGGTCTATAGTCTAACATCCTGCTCAGAGCAAGGTCAGCCAGGAGTTCTCAACCAGATTGCTCAGGGCCATGTACAGTTCAGTCTTGAAAACCCCAAAGGACAGATCTTTCACAACCTCTTTGGGACCTTGTCCCACAACGTAATTTAGTTTAACTGCTACAGAATTCAAAAATTACTTGCAGTAAATGAAGGAAGAGGAGATAAGCAGACAGCTGAGTTGCAAATGGCTCGTTTTGGCAGAAAATGGGCTGAGAAACAAATGCCGAAGCTATACAAATTTACAGGTATTTGTTTATGTAAAGGAATTAATAATTATACTAACAAGTCTCAAGACAGACGTATATCCTAGCATTATGAAAGCAAATTGAACTAACCAGATTTCACAGAATTAGCTAAAGCTCAAGCATAAGTAAATGACAACTTCAATCTCTTTATCCTTGTTTATTTAAACTATAGAAAGCAAAACTTTAGTACACAAAGTAAAAACTTTGGCTAGCAAAACACATATGCATTTTAAAAGGTCTAGAAGACTATAGCCCTCTAAGGTATTATTTCACTCTTCAAAGTGTACATTGTTTTATATTCCTTTAACCAATATATAATCACTGATAAAAATCCCATTGCAAACTTAAACTATTCTAATAGGATTTTCTCCAGCTCATTAAAATTATACTTTTACAGTCTTCAAGAACAGGTCTAACAATTAATTCAAAATCTTCTTAGCAGCATCACCTGCTTCCACAGGATTAGAGTCCAGGAATGATCATGTCATGCCGTCCAGTCAGAACTACATAAAAAGCAACAGCTTCTCTATGTCACGGTAAGAGCCTTCTAATTTCAAGAAGCCAGATCTGCTAACTTTCAGCATTATCCAGATTTAGCCTCTGAAAATATGCAAGCCTAGATCACAAAATTCACCTCCGACAATTTAATTGCCACTGTCTGGTCTGTAGAATTATTGTATACATATGGATACGAACCACTTTTCCATAGCGGCTTTTATTTATTTACTTCTAAAAGAATTTGACCTTTTGCACTGAGCACACCTTCACTTCACAAAAAACTTAAGTAAAATAAAACCAATGGAATTAAGAAACAAACAAATTGGCATAAATTTCTGCTCAATCACCAGTCCCTGTGTGGAAGCTAAGGCAGATAGATACCAGAGTTTATAGGATATTGCACAACCTGAAGAGAATTTGTGTCTGGTATGAAGCAGAGACTTCCCTGTTGCCCTAGTAACCAAAGAAGAATACAGTTTGATGTCCTTCAAGCTAATAAAAATACCTTACAATGCTTATAAGACAACTTTGCAGAAAAATGCTCTGCTGAGACAGATTTTCCTCACAACAGTACAATGAGGTTACAACTCTGAGCATTTTTCAGAAGACAGACTATTTTACACAAGCTCTAGGCCAGTGGTCATGCTGCTATAGAGAACCAACTTACCAAAAAACAGTGCAAATTCTACAATTTTCTTCTTTTACCTCAGCAGCAGAATTATGACTTCATATTCTTTTGACTGTAGTTAAACTACAACTTGCTACCAACAAAGAAAAAACCCAGATACGAATCTGAAAACCTTGACTAGTTTCATTAGCGGATGTTCTGAAAGCCTGCCCATTCCTGCTGAGTTTCTATCAGAGCACTTGACTCTCAACTTGGGAATGAAAAACATGCTGCCATGACTTCAGAAAGTTGGTGGTGCTTATCTTACCAAGTAATTTATCTAATTACCATAAGCCTGGTTTAGATAATTGGAAAGTTTGAATGAACAGAGCACCAAGAATGCTTTCTCCACAGTTTTCAGAAGTGACCTTCATCTTTAACAACTCAATTTTCTAACTCTAGAAATTTGATATCAGCTAGTTAAATGAAACTCTTTCCACATCTAAACATGAATAAGTATAAAATACTGCCTTCCAGCAAACTTTCTACAAGGCGAATATAGAATAGGGTTTACTGATAATCTCTCCTCTATGCTGAGCAAAGCTTCAGAGATAATTTTCTTAGGGACATTTTTTTGCTCTTTTTACAATAAGACAGGTACCAATTACAGAAAAACAAAAAAAGTCCAACAGACTACTTCATACTAAATCAGCATCCTAAATATATTGGAAGACTTGAAACTAAAGCTTACACATTCTGGCACCTAGAACTTTCCTAATAAGAACTTGTTTATAAAATGACATCAGATATAGGGTATCTAGTGCATCAAACACTAAAGCCTAACATTTTATTCTTCTTTCAATGTGTATGTAGATCTCAGATCTAATATTTGAGTAGCTATTAAAATTAAGCCAGGTGGAATGAGAACCTCAGACACTCAGATGTTGAGCCATGTGTATTTTAAGTACTGTATCAGTGTTAATTTCTGGCTTTAAAAAAGCTCCCTTCTCCCAGCAGAGTTTTACCAACCTGCCTGACAGCCTTTTAATTGTCTATGAAGATATTTCATGGCACTCGGTCACCTTGAAGACCTTTTTATCTTGCACATGTTAAACCCTATCAGCTATTAGGCCATGTCTGCACAAGCAAGGTTAGCCTCTGGGACTCTGTCACCATGCAGCTGCCCAAGCCGCTGCACCTCTGGGGCTTTAGGCACCTGGTTGCTTCAGCCAATGCCAAAGCTGCATCAGCAGTGGAACGAATGTCCCAGGGTCAGAGCCTAGGGCTCTCTGCTCTCAGCATCCTTAGGGCACTAGAGCACCTCTGTGCTGGCATTTTCTCAGTGCCTGTAAGCTGGCTGATGACCTGTGTCAGCCAAAGAGACTTATTTAACTGAACCGATGGAAAGGATGGCCTGTGCGAGCTAGCACAAAAAGCAACATGTAGATGCATATCAGAGAGGGAGGGAGAGGTTAAAAGGTATAAAATCTTCATAACAAGAGACTTACTCTTGTTGACCTTTTTTTTTCCCTCCCCAAGCCAGGCCAACCAAAAATTCCAAGATGTAAACTCCCATATGGACACCAATTTCAATATTGCGGCTTTATACTGGTTTAACCAAACTTTTCGGTATAGTAACATAGTGACAAAATTTTCATATGTGGACAAAGCCTACTTTAGACCATTTTGAGTAGAAAACTATCACAGAACCTGGTGAAATCCACATTTTGGTTTTTGTCCTGGCTCCTGACCCTACAGGCTGGAAGAACAAAACACCCCTAACATGTACATTCTAGCTGTCTCTTTCCAAGTAAACTTATATTTGAAGTAGCAGCATTTACGTGGGTAACAGTTTGTAAAGGATGTTAAGCTATAACACACTTTGTTTTATTCTGAGAAACAAAATACTATCCCAATATTTAAATGGTAGTCACATTCTAGGTACAGAAAGGATGATAATTTGTATACTTAACTCTCAAAAGTGACAGTAATAATGGTAAGAAAATATTTGAGAAAGTTGGATTTCTTTTAAGAAACAGCCTATATTTAGAGGTACCACACACCTCTGCATCCATTACACTTCCACTGAATCACTAATTAGTAACCAGTATTTCCTGAAAATAGTCCACTAATTATTTTTTCTACATTAAGTTGTCCTATGCAGAAAGGCCACCCCAATTAACAGGAAGGTTTGTGCAGGGGTGCAAAGCCCAGACTGTTCCCAGTCCTTTTAATCTAACCACATTTCTTGCTGACAGACAGAAAGTCTTTCAAAGGAAGGTGTTTTGATCGTCTCTGCAAGAACAATGCAGACTTCAATTACCACTCCAATTATCCCAGCTAGGAAGGCAATACAATTTCTTAATTTTAGAGTAATAAGGAACTTTCAAGCCGTGCCTTCTCAGCTGTCATCCAAGACTGAGTTTTCCATTGTCCCTCTCTGGCAGATGAGGCTACCGTGACACTAGTCACTATTTCTGAATAAAAACCATCTGGAGAAGAACTCAACATATGCAAAGTTCAGCGATTTCAAGTGGATTCTTTACTTTCTTGAATACACTCATCTCAACTTAAAGGAGGATGTTCTTTTGTATGTTTAAGGTGAATACATTTTGAGGGCTAGAATAAGGAAGAAAAAAAAAAGCAATATCCTGCAATAAACAACTAATCACACTGAATGTCCAAGCTCTTGAGAATCTCTGGAAAGAACACAGGGTGAACTTTGTTAATTTTCAAAATCCTACTTTCACAGAATCATAGAATCATTTGGTTGAAAAAGACCTTTGAGACAGAGTTAAGCCACACCTATCCACTAGTAAACCACATCTCTGAGCACCTCATCTACCTGTCTTTTAAATAACCTCCAGGGATGGTGACTCAACCACCTCCTTGGGCTGCCTCTGCCAGTGCCTACTAACACATTCAATGAGGTTTTTTTACCAACCCCCCCCCGCCCCGATATCTAATCTGAACCTTGCCTGGTACAACTTGAGGCCACTTCCTTTCATCCTGTCACTTCTTACTTGGGGAGAAGAGACCAACACCCAGCTCGCAACAACTTCCTTTCAGGCAGTTGTGGGCAGTGATAAGGCCTCCCCTCAGTCTCTGTTTCTCCAGATTAAAAGAAATCCAGTTCCTTCAGTTGCTCCTCATAAGACTTGTGCTCCAGACCCTTCACCAGCCTCTTCTCTGGACATACTCTGGGACCTCAATGTCTGCCTTGTAGTGAGAGGTCTAAAACTGAACATAATATTTGAGGTGTTGTGTCACCAATGTGAAGTACAAGGGTAGAATCACTTCCCTGGTCCTGCTGGCCACATCGTTTCTGGTATCAGGCCAAGAAGCCATTGGCCTTCTTGGACACCTGGGCACACTGCTGCCTCTAATCCAGTCAGTTGTCAATCAACACCCCCAGGTCCTTCTCTGCCAGGAAGCTTTCTAGCCACAATTCTGGAGTTGTTGCATCCCAAGTGCAGCATTCAGTACTTGGCATTATTAAACCTCATCCTGTTGGACTCAGCCTGCTCAGATTCCTCTGTAGAGCCATCCAACCCTCAAGCAGATCCACATTTCCTCCCAGTTTAGTGTCATCCCTAAAATTACTAAGGGCAAGTTACTTTCTTTCCTACATTGAATCTACAAAGTAGCATTTCTTCTCAGCAGCTAAAACTTTGCAACCACTTTTTCCCCCCCATTGGTGCCTCCTTATCAGGATATAGATACATCAGCTAACCCTGCAACACATGGCCACCTCCTTCTCTTTTCTTTATGTTGTAGAACAATTTGGAGACTTTACCTTCAAGTATCCTGACCCAAGTTGTCCATATGGTTTATTTTCCTTTTCAAAACACAGTCATATCAAACTCTGGTAGGTAAAACCTGAGTTTAAACAAATCCACATAATTAAGAGTAGTAAGAGGAAGCAGTGAGGAGACACCACCCTTCCATCATCAGATCAGTCTACCATGGTGTTTATCTTGAGCTTCTCATGATATAATTTTTAGACAGATAATGGCATTTTGCACATACCCACTGTACATTTGTAGTATGACTGAGGGTTCATACTGCCTGCAGTGTGACAGTGCCAGTCACTCCCTTCCCTTGAGAAAGGTCCCCACATTTAGTTAAACATTCACACTATATGTCCTATCTATAAACCATTACAGCTGTCCAGTAGTTGAACTCTGGGCAATTACAAATGTAAACGACAGCGTAAATCAACAAGATTAAAACAGTAGCTCTGCTCCATCAGGAGGCTGTCCAAAGACTGCATTTACTCACTGTAGTTCCTGAAAACCCTTGCACAGATGCGGAGCAAGTCCAGTAGTCCTCAAATTACATGGTCAGTGCAGAACCTGAGGCACAGGGCCTGGTGGCAGCAGGACCATTTCCACCATAACACCAGATCTTTAAGTGAAAACTGGTATTGGAGTGGTAATAAGAACAGCATGCCTTGCCAACAGTTGCTGACAGACTGATCATCTGATAGATAGCAAGCATCTGACTTCGATTGCTATGAAATCTGGTTACAGAGAACACTAGAAATAAAAGGTTACAAGAGGTTTGACTAAATGCTGCTAGACGGTAAACAGACTCATCAGATATTGCAGCAACTACACTACAAAAAGTGATACTTCGTTAAGCAAAAGATTAATCCCAGACAGAACAACTTTAATGTATATAGTGCCAGGCTAGAGGCAAGGTCATCAGATATCCATTCACACAGTTGAAGCAAAATTATCATCTGATCCATAGCGTTAAACTTTCAAGGCAGCAGAGGGTTCTTCAAACCTAATCCCATCAAAACATAGATGCTCCTTCACCACGTCAACAGGCAGTTTCTCCACAATTTGAATAAGATATGGGAATATCTGGATTGAGTGAAATTCCAGAACATGCTGTCAGGCCTAAATTACATGCAACGCTGATGATCAAGGAGCAGAAAGCTATCTATTCTCATCCTGTCAACCTAAAACAACTACTGGAGAAGCAGATTATGTGAAGATAACACTGAAAGTTGTGGATGCTCAGCAGGTTAAGTGATGTTGCAAATCCAAACTAGTGTAAACACAGAAGAGAGTTCTGAAAAGACTAATTAATCGCGTTTCTCACATTTGATATTTAACATTAGAACTCTGTGGACTCAACAGACTATCACCTTTTTCTTCCTGTTTCCTCTTCCATATTCTTCCTAGGGAAGTCTATCATCCCTCAGATGATATCATTCATATGACAATAGCCATCTAAGCAGATTCTGCTCCAAATTCAATGTTACAATCAGCACTATAATAAAACCTGTCCATATAGCTCCTTTCCTAGAGAAGGAAGGCATCTGAAGTACAAGAAGTATCAAGCCCATGCTGTGGATGAAACAATCATCAAGTATGTGCTCTACCTAATACTCTATACTAACAAGATCCATATGGAGGCATTCAGGAATCCACTGTTTAAAACATAAGGAAGGACACTGATGTGAACAAAGCAGGAGGTATAGAGAGAAAAACATACTGATGGCAAGTATTTCTGGGCGTGAATACAAAACTGAGGTAAATTAATACAATGGGACTCCGGAAGAATTTAGAAAACTGAGTCCAGGAGACCACTCCACAGAATTTCTGCCTACACACTTAATTTCTTGACAGGCCATATCCATCTGATGTTTTGGTCAAAACAAAGTAGCTGCCTGAAGGCCTACAACTGTTCAAGTCCAGCTGAGCCATACATTGGAAACACAACAAGGCCACACAATGAAATTTTCTTGAGATTGCATCACTGATCAAGGAGGTGAAAGATGTACACAACTGACCTCCTTTAGTCACAGCAGTTTCACATCTGCTTTCCCCAAAAGACCACTCTAACCACTAAGCTACAAGTGAGATTGAGAAAATACTCTTCAATCTTCCAGCTGAAGATGCGCCACCATGAAGGCATGGCAAATACATGAAGGCAAATTCACTGAATGAAAGAATCACTTAGGTTGGAAAAGGCTTTAAATATCATTGAGTCCAATCATAAACCTCACACTGCCAAGCCCACCACTAAACCACGCCTCCCCAGGCATGACATTCACACAGCTTTTAAATCCCTCCAGGGACTGTAACTCCACTACTTCCCTGGACAGCCTGTTCCAACACTTGATAACTCTCTCCATGAAGGAATATTCCTAATACGCAGTCTAAACAAATCCTGAGACAACAACAGAAAAAGATCAGGTGCAGAAGCTGAAGAGAGATACTACAGATTCAAACCCAGGGATTTCTCAGGGCTCCTATTCACTATAGATTAATAAGTGACTGCAAAACTGCGAAGTAAATATCTTATTTATTCTAGATCACCAGAAGACTCCCCTAGTCCAGGTGACTGCAATATTTCAGGAAAGGTCATTTGCTGCTCCATGATGACAAACTGGCTTCCATTCTTCTCCCATCCTTTTCAGAATTTAAGTGCTTTGACAAGTGAGAGTGCCTGCCTCTGAAACGGAGAGACTCTACAAACATAAGGAGATGATTTAGGTGGTTTGCTGCAACAGGACTACACACCTTGGAGCAAAGCACATTCCTAAAGGACTGACACAGCAAAGAAACCCTACATTACTTTGCAAGACCTGTTTCTCATTTATTTCTCATTGAAATACAAGAAAAGCGAAGGTTGACACTGGAGGAAGAAATGAAAAAGCATTTCCCCAGTGCACTGCATGGTCAGATAAATGCCAGGATTCTCCACACCCACTCTGCTTTGGGCATCATTCTGTACACACTTGGTACAAAATGAAACCAATCCCTCCTACCCTCAAAACTCCCACTGTATACAGAGGAGGTTATATGCTAAAGAATCCAAGCAGATCAAACAGGTTTAAGCAATACTACACTGAACCCCCTCACCATCCCTCCTTGTCAAAACCTAACACCACACCCAAACTGGCAAAAGCATTCCAAATTACCATTTGGATTTTGATTGTGGACTGCAGCATTAACACAAAAGAAGGTGACTCACGCTTCTTTCTTCCAGGCATTGCAGGGAGTAACCTGCATGTCAGCTACCAAGAATCTAACTGCTTCAGAGCCTAGCAGAGCAGATGCCTTCTTTAAGAAGTGAGGTGAAGAGCCTGGATTTGATTGGAGAATGAGAAGCACTCAGACTACTTTGATTGTTCTGGGGAGGGGTTGGGGTCAGTTATGAAACCCATCTCAAAATGCTCCAGAAGAAATAGTTCAAGGTGATCACCTTCAGCCCTTCAAATTATTTTCAAAACCAAAATGAATTCCTAAATTAAAAAACCCAAAAACTAAACCACAAAAAGTCAAACAACTATTTGATTGGTTTTCAGCAGAATTATTACAGCAAAAGAAGGATAAATTTTGAACCCAGAGATAGATGCTTACTCTTAGGAAAACTCTTTACACAACATTAAATCCTTCTGGCATAAGAAAGTAAGCCACAGACTGAAAAAAATACCTCTTTAAGAGATGTACAAATAGCAATACAGAAATAAGGACTGTTATCATCTAGTTAAAAAGATTCACATTCGGGATTCTGCATCATAACCAAATACAATTAAATACAGATGTGGGTAAAAAAAAAATTCTGTATTTTCCTCCACTCATTTATAACTTCTGGAAAAAAATGGCATAAAACATAAACATCTTAGTCAATTGTCTTGTTTGGACAAAACAGACAAGCTTCTAAAATTTGGAAATTAAATTGAAATCATGGTAAGGAAACTAATATTTTGAGGAAAGATTTTACTTACACATTTCTGGATAGGTCTTCTAAGGTTCATTGCTTTTGCAAAAGAAAAGCATTCCAATTATTTACAAAATGTTTCAACTGAGACTTCATACAGGAGTTAGAATGATGTTATAGTAATGTGGGAAACTGTAACCAGATCTAATCAGATAAAGCAGGTTGATCATTCATGGCTTATGCTCTTTCAGTAAAATATATTAGGAGAAAGAGGGCAAACAGCACAAACATTCTCCTACTAAAACTTGCTCATCACAGCAAGCACACATAAAGCCCAGAGGTGATCTATGTGGCTATTTCTTGAAAGCCTCTTTTCTTGTAATTAATCAGAAAGCCAGGACTGAAGCTCTTCTTCACAAGGTTTGGAGCACTTCAAGTTCAGCGCCCTTATCCAATTCATTTCCAGTTCCAATTAGACTGCAGTTGAGTTGATCCTCACATGGGAATCTCAAACACTATTAATCTTTTAGTTAAGGTGACTACCTCAACTAGAGCAATAATAGAAAGTCAAACTACTGTATAAAGAAAGACTTATATTTTATTTTACCCCAGACCACCACCCTAAGCTATTATGTTCCAGGATTTTCAAACGCTTCAGCGTCTGCCTCATTACCCTGACTTATTGCAGAAGATAGTATTTTAAAAGACATTAAATCTCAATCTACATGATGCAAGTGATCTTTCAAAACAGGCTAATCAACTCCAAAAACATTTGCTCCTTTTTCGTCCTTCACTTGATCTTTCTTGGCTCAGGTTCAATCAAGACAAAAATTAAAATATTGTCACAACTGCCTTTTTTTTTTAAAAAAAAAAAAAAAAAGAGTACAGTATCAACTAATTGAGCTAGCCCCATGACATTAATGTTGAGAAAGGATAACGTGCTCGTAGCACACCTTTAATTCTCTTGTCTAGACTAGGATTTAAGACAACACAGCTGCTAAAATGCAAACCATTGACAAAGAAAACATTTGAATTGCACTCATCATTATAAACTGTGGCTATATCGTTTGCCTTAGTGCAGCAAAAACTAAATACTAGTCCTGTATTGGAAACCTCTGGGAAAAACTAAATAAACAAAAAACAGACCAGCAGGAAGCTAATGAACAAAAGAACACGAAGAAGCAGATAGCTATAGTTCTTGTTACCTTAAGAATCACATAAATCTTTGTGCAAGTCTCTACGTGCCAGGATAATTTAGAACTGCATTCCCCAATTGCTTCCCTATTCTCTCTCAAAATGTTATCATCACGTACCACCTACACAATTTACAAGGAGAAAAAGAAAAGGAGCGGGGGAGATATTTGAGCAACACTTGTAATATCTGAGAAATTAAATAACCAGTAAGCCCAGGTTTGGTTTTAGGTAAAAAAAAATAAAAAATATGATGCTGAATTAAAGGGGAAAACTAAAAAAAAAAAAAAAGGAATGGGTTTAATGATTTTTTAGAGCTTTCCACTCAGATGTTTCAAATCTTATTCATTCAAAAACTTCCAGTCACAAAAAAATGTCTACTTTTGGAATTTTACTCCAAAAAGTATGCCTGCTTGCTAACCTAAGAGGTTTAACCAAACATTATGTTACCCATAATGTTTTATGCATAACCAAACAACAAGATTTGTTTCTATATGCACACTATCCAACTAAACCATAGAGAATCATGGTTATTTTGAAAGAAAAGATGCAAGTTACTGCCAACACTGTTGGCTATAAAATACAGTATTTAAAGAATTGTTGTCCTCTAGGCAAAACAAATTCAAAGGCAAAAGAAATTCTAACGAGAAATTATATTTTTGGACACATTTCTCCAAATATTCATTGCAAAAATCTGTATCAAAGCAGCTCAGCTAATAGCAAGATAGGAAACACTCAGCCCCAACATTAATGCTGTATTATTGTACTAAACTATGGAAGCCATTAAAGTCACTTGCACTTGGTGTTTTATACATTAAATAGTATTTTTCAATACAGACACGATCAAGCAACACCGCACAACTGAAAACAAATTTAAGAAGTCTTGCCACATACTACTCTACTACTTGACAATTGTAGCTATCCATATTTACTCACATACCTCTACAACAACATCAACTACCACAGCAATTAAGACCTGAAAAGAGAGAATGATGCCAAGTGACACAGGCATCATAAAAAAAAAAAGTTATACTCTAAACTAGCACAATCTAAGCTAAACATGCATACAAAAGGAGCTTGCCTACCTGGCTTTTTCAATAAAAGTCCAAAGAACACCTAAAAAGCAGGAGGGGATAAAAAGATTTATTTTCAGTGTCCACATGCGGAAGCTACCACGTCACTTTGCCTTACAAAGTAAAATAAATAAGTCTTAGGAAAGAACATCTATAGAATTAGTTGGGGGAGGGGTGTGAAGACAGCAGCCGAAAAAAAAAATCTATTAGAAGACTCTGGTTACAAGCACTGTCTCAAATTTTCATAATTTCCACATGAAGTAACTTAAAGTAGCCTAAATATCTCAGATTATCAAGAAAGTGATAGCGAAGGAGGAAAAAAAAGCCCACAGAGCTCTGTAAGTATGGAATTTAATTCAAAAGCTTCTACAGGAAAACATTAAAGGTAATAAGTTCCGAACATGTATGAGCACCTTCAACACACAAGTTTAACACTAAGCAAAGCAACTTGAAAATGATCTTCTACAGCTTAAAATTGCACACCGTCAGAGACAGTTTTTAAAAGACTGTCTAGGTACACGTTCCCCAGTTAAACCAAGAAGCCTATAATTTTGTCTGACATTAAATTTCAAATTAAAACAAAGATAGAATAATGAATTAATTCATCAATTTCAAATTAAAATCTAAACTCTATAAAGCCAGAAAGAAGCACTGTTAATTTAAGAGCACAAAAGCACGAAGAGAAACTAAAAATTTGAGTTTAAAACTAAATAAATTTTACTGTAATGTCTTGTATCCTGCAGACTTGTACTCATTCTGTTAGAGTAATTTTCTGTGGGATGGTCTATGTATTGGTTGTGAAACAAAACACAGGAGATGGCCATACAGCTTAAGGTTCTGATGTTATATACAGCATCAAGTTGATATGACCACCTACTTGTGTTTACCACTTCTGTACAGCTTTACAGATGCTTAAAACATTGTCATTTTCTTCTAGTAAACTGATAAGGTTTTCACCCAAGAAGCAGCTACCCATAGGTGTACCTTAAAAAAAAACCTCAAAAAACCCCAGTAAAAACTCCAACACCACCCCAAAAAACCCAAGCAAGGCCAGTATAGCTGTTCTGTTGTACTTAACTATTTTAACACAACAGGCGATGTCTGCACCATGTCAGAATCTCATTTGACTTCCCACGTTTTCTCAGAAACACATACAAGTGTTTGACAGGATTAAAAATCTATTAATCTGCTCTTGCAATAAAGTGCTAAGTTTCATGTGACGGGTGCACAGGAGTGGCTGGCAGCTTAGTAAGGCATCCTACAGAGAAGGAGGGCAGAGTTGCTACCTGCCTGCCTTTTTTACTTAAAGATGAGTACATTAGTTGAGATTATTACAAGGAAAATAAACAAACAAACAAACAGAACCCCAAACACATCTGCTAAAAAGACATCAGGACTTCCAGTCTGTCCTTGTTTCTAACATCTCTACAGAGCTAGCACCTAAGAAGGTCCTTAGACATTTGTCACCCTTTTGTATACAGTACCTCAGAAAGAATAGTATTTTTCAAATTTCACTTCCAAACTCTTAGGTATTTCTTCCTGGAAGGCTTGAGCCATGTTTATGGTTGAATGTGTCATAGCACCGTGTATAATGAATTCTCTAAATAGTTCTCAAAATTAGAAAAATATTTCTTTAAAATAAAAAAAATACATAGGGTTTCAGAAAAGTGTTAAAGTCAAACTTGCTTAAAGGGTACTTATTACAGAGAAGAGATGAAGAACTAAACTAATTCAATTACGTTATTTTAATCAGGATACGGAGCCAACATGTTAGATGATCTTTGAATGAAAATCATGCTTAGTTTTCATAGTACTTGGGAAGTAACATTTTCAAACTAGGCATTTGAGCAATTTGCAATTTCAAGTGTAGTTTTTCAGACTTACTCACCATTAAGTCACTAAATATGTCAATTAACATTGACTCAAGATAAAGGTCAACAGTTACCTTGGACAAGAGGAAATGTCCTCAAGCTCCACCAGGGAAGATTTAGGCTGGACATTAGGAAAAAAATTTTCACAGAAAGGGTCACTGGGCACTGGAACAGGCTGCCCAGGGAGGTGGTTGAGTCACCTTCCCTGGAGGTGTTTAAGGCACAGGTGCATGAGGTACTAAGAGGCATGGTTTAGTGTTTGATAGGAATGGTTGGACTTGATGATCCGGTGGGTCTCTTCCAACCTAGTGATTCCATGGTTCTGTGATTCTACATCCCTAGACTAGGAGGCAGACTTTCCTTCACACGATAACTACCACCACCAAGAACACATTCAACTCAGAGGCACATTTCTATGATATTTCACAGCAATATACCTATATCATTTAATGTGCATTCTTAAACACCTAAATTAACACCTTTTCTAGCCTTCATTTCCTAGAGAAAAGCAACAAAATAATGATAAACTTGACATATTTATTCACTACTTGAGATAAAACATTTCTAAAGAACACTGCTTTAAGTAGATCTGTTACACTCTCCAAAACACCAACCAAACAGTCCTGTCTTTAAAGTACTGGTCAGATATCTAGAGAAACTATATCAAAGAACTCTGAATTAGCTATGAGAGTCATATTTTTCTGTGCATTAATTTTCTGCTTGAATGGAAATAAGGCTCTAATAAATTGACATATATGTTCTAGCCTCAGGAACAGACTGAGAAATTATTTTACTGAAGACTACAACAGCACCTAGGATACATACCCAATCAGGTTTAAACATACTTCCATGGGAGAAAGATACTGTCAAAGTCATATTGAAAATTAAAACACAGTAAATGTCAGCAGGTTCTCCTCAAAGAGCTTTCTAATCACACAAGATAAACACAACAATGTTAGAAATTACCTAAAGATTTTTCCATAAACCAAGTCAAATTTCTTAATCTGCATACTCACTACTTCTTTCTAAGCCTCAATAATCTAACTGGGCTGTACTGCTTCAAACCATTTCATTTGATGACTTCTGTTCTTACTTCACTGCAGACCTTCAATGCTATGGGCCCACTCATCCAGTTTAGCTTTGCTCTTAACAAATGAAAGGTTTCTCCAGAAAACAGTTCATTCTGAAACTAGTTCTGTCTGCAGCATAAGTAACAGACAGTTCTTTGCTGCCAAGCTGGCAAATCCATTTTGGAGAGAAAGAAGGTTCCAGAGTTGCAGGGCCTACAAATGCACAGATAGCACATTTTGTGTAATATCTCAGCAGGAGGTAGTAAAGCAGCACTTGGAACCCTTTATACCTCTTGTATACACAAAGTAAGGAGTAACCTTCAAAGCTATGACATAAAAATTGCTACACTTATGTACTGTCTGCCTTCCTAACTGTTCAAACCCTCAGGATTTGCTAGAATCAGAAGAAATTAGGCTTAATGTACATATTTGGCACAAGAGGGCTTCAAGAATGGGTACTAGATGCCTGAAAGATTGTGGGGTTGGAACAATGTGTTTCAGGCAAGCAGTGACTAGGAGCTTCTAAACTGTTTACTTAGCTGTTATCATCAGTGATAACAGCTTGAAACAAGTAGGAAGACACTCACAAGTTCCTAAACGCAGAGACCAACCCTATAACTTTGGCCTGATTCTTTACAATCCCCTGCCCTATCTTAGGACACAATCCCTTGTCCCCCTACCTTCTGATTAACCTCTTTATCCAGCAAAACAAGGTGTCCACAGCTTCACTCACCTACAACATATCCCCTTTTCATCAGTTTCCTTGCCCCCCTACCTGTATTAATACACGTTCCAGATAAGCAGGGCTTGTTGCAAGCACTGTAAGAAGAGCTGACTGCAGAAGCAATTACTTTGAACAACAAAAGCTATAGCCAAAGCACCTGGAGGAGGAAGAATGGCAGTTAGCTGTGATTTTGTACCACCAAGATCCTTTATCCGATGCTGGCAGCAGCCTGGTCAATGGCAAATGCTGGCCCAGAGTACAGTAAGTACTTCTGAAAACTTTTGGTCTAGTCAAAACAGCTGGGGGTGCACCCATCTACTCAGAACGGATAGGGCTTCCCTACTGAAGGTAAAGCACCTTGACTCAAGGATCTAGACAAAAATGTTTTACTTACTTTAAAACAAATAATTAGTTTTACATTTAAACCTTTATCCAGGAAAGAATATTAATTACCTCTTTAAAAACTACAGAGGCATCCTCTACACTGGTTAAAGGTGTGTACCATGCCTGAGAGGGATGCAATGCTCCTACAATTCACAGTACACAAGGAAGCTTGACTTTATAATATTGCCATTAGAAGACTTCTCTACAAACTGGGAGACCTGGATTTCAGTCTTGTTTCTAAGCCTATTTATGCATTTTTAATATTAAATAGCCATTAAATGAGAGCAGAAACTATACCAGCAAGAGTAATCTCAATCTCTTCTAACCATTATCTTCAGAGTTAAAAAAAGGCTTCCTCTCTTTCATTCATGAATGTGTTCTTGATGCCTCTTAAGTAACTTGGCTTCACCAGGTGGAGTGAAGGACTCCCTTTGCTTAGTCTGGCCTGGTACATGGCAGTTAGACCGGGGAATCAGAAGACACAAGCGTGCATCTCAATTCAAGAGGGAATTTCACCTGGCTTTTCTATTTCTTGGGAGAGTAATTAAAATTACTCTCTAATTATGTAATAACACAGGGATTCTTTCATCCAGAAAAAAATAGCAAAGACAACACATAAAATGCAGAAACACCTACCAGTTAGAGACCTACTTGATTGGCTTTCTAGGTACAATGGAGGTTCAGAGATTTTCAGATCATTAAGTAAACAGGACTATGATTATTTGACTCCAACAATAAATGTTTTTCGCAACTGTAAATTATATGTATCTGTACAAGGACTTCTAAATTATTATATGTGTAAATATGCATTCTTCCAGTTTAACTGGCAAAAAGGATGCAGGCTTAAGTCAATGGCACATTGGCTCTTACATTGCTTGAGAACTTAAGTTCCAAAACACAGCAACACTAAAATCCACAAATGTAAGATGAGAGAAGTTGATAAGGATCTGGTCCACTTGCTGAAACACCTTTAATATTACAAGTCAACAGCACATCCCTTTCAACTAGAACTCAATCCACATTTTCAGGACTTGTTAAAGTTTTCAGGATTTCATCTGCTTTTAGATTTTGTAGAAGTAAAATTCAGGATGAAAACATTGTGAAGGTACCTAACCAAACGCTAAAAGTCCAAGACTTGTAGTAAAAGAGATGGCAGAAGAAAAATAAAAGCAGCATTTAGACCCACTCTGAGCAATGCTGAGTCAATGTAACTATGGAAGTAGAAGTTGCTTCCCATTCTGCTTCACCTACCCAACAGATTGTCAGCTGGGGTCTGAATGCAGATACTCCACTGCAAGGCACAATACAAAGCTGTAAAATCACAGTTAAGCACTCAGAGACTAAATAAATTTATCTCATTGACTAAATACAGGAAAACCAAAACATTTATTAATGAATAAAGTCTACCCTAACTACTTAGGAAAAAAATGTTCTTCCATAAAGTATTCGTGAATGATAAAGATCACGAGTATATAAGAAACACCGACTATGAGAAAGTCGCAAGTTTCCAAAAATATCAGTGCTTTGCCTCCTTCTTTCCCCCTGGTTCACCCTCCTCCCCCAGTTTCAAGACAGATCTTCCCCAGGCCTTGGTCTCAAATGGCAGGATCTGTGAACAGACTATACCCAACCTTATGATTAGCCATTATCACCTTTCATGCTCCACTCTACATTAAGATGCAAATCCAGCCACTGTGGTCCAACTAAGTTATTTTATGAGGGTTTCCCTTTCAGATGTCCAAGACGAAGCTACAACCAGTTCTGCGACATAATTACCACCTCTCTCCACAGGCAATAACAGACCTCTGCCTGCGACGATCTGGCCAGCGGCATTTTCTCATCCATGGCTCAAAAACAGTCGTTACGATTTCAGATGGTGCATCTACCCTTAATTTCAGCACGACTGACTGCATTTCAGCTGCTGACACCTAACTGATTGATGCAGATCTAAACAACCTAGTGGTTAGAAAAACAAACTGGCATTATACACCGGTGTTTCACCACTGTGGATCCACTTGTGATAGGAGGGCTGGCAACACGACTGTGGAAAATTCAAGAGAAATGCTAGCAAACATAAGGCCTAACACCCACAGCCATGACCCCTTCACCAAGAAAGAGGCTTTGCCTTCTGCAGTCTTAAGAAAGGTGGGAAGTTGGAATAAATACCTATACAGGTACCTGAAAGGCAGATCTCTATCTGCCTCTGAAGATGTGCGTGCTGCACGAAAACAGTTTCCCTTCCAAACGAGCTTCCAGTATCTCTACTGGGAAAGCGCACTCGAGGACTGACCCCCATACAATACTTGGGAACTGCTTTTCCACCTGCTGTAACTGTCACGGCGAAGAGTGCCACCACCCCAAATTTACCGCCCCACAAAGGCAAACAGGGCATGGGGATGGGAAGGTGAGCAGTGGGAATTGCTGGAGCCCTGGGCCCTGCCACCCACGGTGGGAAGGGGAAGGGAAAGAGGAAGGAGAACGGACCTAAGCGGGCAGGGTGTGGGCAACCCCCAGGGCCAGCAATCCAGGCACGGCAGGGGAGGTGGGCAGGGATGGAGGAGGAGAAGGGGACCAGGGGAGAGACTGGATGGGGCAGGAGAGGACCTGGGAGATACAGTGGGGGGCAGGAGGAGGGGAATCAGGAGACAGAAGGCAGGGAGGAGGAAGGGGCAATAGGATGGAGAAGAGACAGAGGGAATGGGGTGGGGGGTGATGGGACGGAGGAGGGAGAAGGGGACAGAGGGAAGGGGAGCGATGGGACAGAGAGTGGGGTGATGGGACAGAGAAAGGAGTGAAAGGGGCAGAAATAAGGGGACAAGAGGAGGAGGTGGAAGGGGAAAGAAGGGAAGAAGGGTCTGTGAGTGACAGGACGGGGGCTGATAGGACAGAGGAGAGTGCAGAAGGGGCAGAAGGGAAGGGGTGGTGATGGGACAGAGAGGGGGACAGAAGGGAATGGAGCTGGGGAAATGGGAGGGATGAGACAGAGAGAGGGGTTATGGGGCGTAGGAAGGGGCGGAAGGGCAGAAGTAAAGGGAGGAGGACGATGGGACGGAGGAAGGGGCAGGAGGAAAGGAGCAGGAGGAGGGGATGGAGGGAGAAGGGAACAGGGGGGAGATAGGAGTGATGGGACACAGGGGGTTGATGGGTCAGAAGGAAGGGGGCAGGGAAAGGGAGAGGAAGAGGGGATGGAGGGGGAAGAAGGGAAGTGAGGGGGATGGGAGCGATGGGACAGAGAGGGGCTGATGAGTCAGAGAAAAGGGCGGAAGGGGCAGAAGGAGGGGGGGCAGGAGGACGGGGTGAATGGGGGAGGAGGAGGGGATGGAGTGGGAGAAGGGAACGGGTGGGATGGGAGCGATCGGACGGAGGGAGGAGGGCGCGGGAGGGGCAGAAGGAAGGAAGGAGCAGGCAGAGGGGACGCAGGGGCGAGCGGGCGGCCCGCAGGTGGGCGTCGGGCGCGGCCGCCGGAGGAGCGGCCCCGCGGGCAAGTCACCTCTTGACGCGGATGATCTGGTCCCGCATGGGTCGGATGTCCTGGAAGCTCTGCTGGTTGACCAGGCTGTAGACGAGGATGAAGCCCTGCCCGTTCTTGATGTAGAGGTCCCGCATGGAGGCGAACTGCTCGGTGCCCGCCGTGTCCAGGATCTCCAGGACGGACGGGGAGGCGTCCACCTCGATCTCTTTGCGGTAGAAGTCCTCGATGGTCGGGTCGTACTTCTCGATGAAGGTGCCGGTCACGAACTGCACCGTGAGCGCCGACTTCCCCACCCCGCCCGAGCCCAGCACCACCACCTTGTACTCGCGCATCCTCCCGCCGCCGCCAGCGCGGACCCGCCCGCCCTAGCGCCCCGCACCTGCCCGCGGCGCCCCCGCCCCCGCCATGGGCCGCCGCCCCGCTGCGCCGCGCTCCCGCCCGGCGGATGCTGCCGGCCGCGGCGGGGCCGCGCTCACGGGCTGCGGCGGCGCCGCTGCCGGGGTGGGGCGCCGGCCCCGGCCCCGCCTCCCTCCCGGTCGCCACGGCAACAGCCAACCCGGGCCGCCGGGGAGGAAGAAAAGAGCGGGGAGGGCGGGCGGCGCCTCGTCACGTGGCGCCTGCCCGCGTTTTTCACCCCCTCCCTCCCCCTCCCCGCTTCCTCCTTCCTGCGTTGCCGCCCTCCCTGCCGGACAGCCAACCGGCGGGCGGCGCGGCGTCACGTGACACCGCCGGCTGCGAAGCGATTGGGCACCAGCCCCGCCCGTTCCTACCGATCTCTCTCTCTTTCGGCGCTGTCGCCGTGGAGACAAGCGGCCCCGCCCACCCCCCCTCCTCAAAGCCTTCGGAACGCGACGCTTTCTCCGCGAAGGAGCCCGACGGGCCGGCCAATCAGCGGCGGCGGGGCGGGCGCGCGCCGGGCCGGGTGAGCCAATGGGGAGCGCCGGAGG